>DWTO01002052.1:0-14750 GCA_018244755.1 Jemadia pseudognetus
GTGAAACGTGGGAGTGGTTCTGCATTCCTCTGCCTACCTCTTCGGGGATTACAGGCGTGAAGTTACTTTTTTTTTTTGTATTTTAATATATTTTATTATCCGTTTAAATTAATATTAAACAATACTTAAAAGTAATTTTCATAATAATTGGCTGTATATCGTTCCACTGTTGGGCTCTTGTCGTAAATGCATTTATTAGTTCATAAAACTAACGGGAACACATGAATTCTCCTCATAATTTTTACATTATAGTAGCTCACAGAACGATGTCGCCGCTGACGCTGACCTGTGACGTGTGTTGCGTCGATGCGAAGTGTGTCACAGTGTCAACAAGTGGCCGGCGCTGTGACACTCGTTGTGTCACACTTCGCCGGCCCGCCGTCGCCGCGCGGCCCGCCGATGCGTACTTCCGACGTAGCGACGGATATTAATAGATTTACCTCGACGTATGAACACACACATGTACGCTGAAATTGAAAAAGTTTGAAGGTCAAATGTAATTGAAATTTATTTATAATAATTTTTCTTTGTAATGAAATGCTTTACAATTTTTTTGGTACTTAATCGTCTCTGTTAACCCCGTAAGGAACCTGATGACATGGCGTGATAATAATTAAAGAATTAAAGGCTTGGCCGTAAGCGTTCACATAATTGACACTTTCCTTTTCATTAAATACTTTCACTATTAATTATTAACATTAACCAACTTAAAATCGATGCAAATGTCCTTATCATATTCAAGCGACGAGTCTGTGAAGGGCACCATCGGGATATGATTAAAAAACAGCGTTCAATTTAATTCTTTTTGTTTCCTGAACGATCGTAGAACCAACTGTATTATATATATGTATACAGATATACAAAATAGAAAGTCATGTGAACGCGACGCGGCAAGTGTTACAGTGCGAAACTCTATTGATTCGATATCCATCTGTCGATCGATCTATGCATACTCCGAAGCGTATTTCTATATCGGCGATACAACAAAGCGGGTGAAAATTACATTTACCGCGTCACGGTCACTGTCAGCGCCCGATCGTCCGCGTGCGGTGCGTCCGTACGGAGACAGCCCGATCACTTTCATCTAAAACCTTCGCGCATTGAACACGGCAAAAAGATATTTGCATCTATGTGTTACATCTTTGTGGTGTTTTTTTTCATTTTGTTTTTGTCTCTCTCGTGCGCTTAGTATAGTTGGGCGCCTTGAAAGAGATAGTGCGTGTGCACACTGCGAGTGATAGGCTAAGCGATATTTGTCGATAGTAAGGTCGTTGCTCTCTTAAATATTAAATAATATTATCATAGTAATATGTAATTATGAAAGGTGAGTGTTGTGTTGAGTGAGTGATGAGTGTGAGAGTAATTATGAAAAAGGGCTAACATTTGAATATGAATAAGACGAAGGTGTTAAGTATTTGAATGATATGAGTCGAGAACTACTGCAAGGGTAGTGGTTGATGATGTAGCGTTGGAACAAGTGGAAGAAATTGGATTGGAAAAAATATACCTTGGATGTGCTTTCAGCAGGGATGGCAGGTACACCGCTGACACAGACAGAAGAGTGAGTGCAATAAATACAATGAATGGAGCCTTGGGTAAGCTACTTAGTTGCCAAGTCTTTAGCCAGCGAGCTCGTATGGCAATACATACTTACTCCAACTCTACTGTAGGCTAGCAAGAGTTGGGTATCTACAAAGAGGATGAAAGTAGGATAAACACAGTCGAGATGAGGTCGTTGCGTCGCATTTGCGGCTTGACACTCGCCGACCGCGTTTGTAATTCTGACTTAAAGAAGATGCTTTGTATAAAAGAGGGGTTTGGTGTAAAAATAAGAAAGAGCATGCTCCGTTGGATCGGACATGTTGAGAGAATGACTAATGACAGAATGACGAAGCAGATATGCAATGAGAATGTTGATGGACGCCGGTGCCGAGTGAGGCCAAGACTCACCTATCTTGGTCAAATAAGTCAGATACTGGCTGATAGATCTAGATAGGTCAATCTTGGCCTCCCTCTGTACCTCTGTCCATCAACTTTCGCATTACATATAAAGAATGGTTAAACTTATAGCTTACAGTGGGTGGCAAGCACGCAACGGAACCTGTTTTCTTTCGACCTGCAGCGCCGGCCCCATCAATCAACTGTTCAATGAAAACATACGATTTGATTACTCATCATTGAGCGTTCAGATTGTTTTTAAACTCTCGCGAGACCTTTTATGGCCCGATCATAGTAACGTGCAGTAAAGATATATGAATAGCGTATACGTAGTAGAATTTCTTTTTGAAAACAAGAAATAATTGTACATGAAATGATGATGTAAAAGTTATTAAATTGTTTAGCTAAGTTTCCACTAATTTCTAGATGTTTGCATATAAAGGATTTTTCATTTATAAAAACTCTACATAGAGCTTACACCTTGCAATTGAAATGTTTCATTACTCAGTTCCGTAAATGTAGGTACATAATTTAAATATGTAATGGGCGCTAAAATTCTCTATTACACCCATACGTTAGTAGTTATTTTGATATGTTAAAAATTGTGCGTAACATTCGCGTATGTGTGTTACATGTTGTAATTATGTGGAGGTACATATGCGTTTAATTAACATTGTACTCGTTTATTTTGCATACAAACATATCGCTGCAGGGGTAATGGAGTTACACAATTTTTTAATTATCTTTTAATTGACTTATGACGGAACACAAATGTAATCGTTATTTAAATAGCGCATACCATTCTTACAACTTTGATAATAATTTTGCATTTGGTCTTAAGTCTTTTTTTCTCGTACATAATATATGTTATTATATTATATTCGGCCGTAAGGCGTTTATTAGTAGATTAAAAATGATATATAAACATTTATGTATACGTAATTATATAGGCGCGTACATTAGCTGTTTGGTTACCATGACATAGGCATAGTTTGCGACTATGCAAACGCATATGCATATGCATACACGAGTTTATCTTGCTATTGATATCAATGCTATGACCTTATTGATATCAATGCTATATTTGTCACAGATAACAACACATTTGAAATTAATTTTCACAGCAACTTCCAAATAGATCATTCTTATTTTAGATCACACGTGGGCGTGTACGCGTCCAAGTAAGCGGTGCTCGTAACATTTGTCTATTTTATATTACGTAGGTCGCAAATTCGTTTGCTTCCTGTTTCATGTAAAAAATATAAAACATTAAATATTAGACGTAAAAAATCTAACATCATGCCTGTAATTCTTGAAAAGGTAGGTGGAGGAGTGTAGTACTCTCCCATGTTTCACCAGTTACGTTTACGTCCCAGTACGGTCTAGGTGGTGAACCTATTGTCCTATACCGGACACAAATCCAGACTTCGAATCGCTACTACAAAATCTAAAAAATCCATTGGTACCCGACCCTATATTTAACTCAGGGCCTCCCGATCGGCAGTCGCGTTTGCAAGCACCACGAGCGACAAGGCAGTCAAAATTTCAATATTACTACTATCTTTGATCAGTATATCACCGCTATTTAAACATTTATCGAAGAATTGAATTCCCTAATTTATCCACAGACCATTAACTTTGGTAGAATTAGATACAATCTCTATGAATTTTTTAATCGATCGTTGTAATCTTATATGATATTGTTGTTTTTGCTATTTTAATATTGTCCAATTAGATAATAAGGCTCTGTCTACATAACTCTATTTTATGACCCGTATGTAATTATTCAAAATGGAAAAGTTTTGCGAATTAAAATTTATAAATAAGAACAATTTTTAACATTATTCTTAATGAAAACTGATTACTTAACTGATAAAACTGAATAATTTTGAAGTAAAAAAGTCAGGGGACATAATGCGTCTACATTTTCCTAGCAAAATCGCTTCAATAAACAGAATTTTAAAAAAACCCCCATGTGAACGTAGCCTAAACCGCCACCTACACGTTCCACACAACTGAGCTGATCATAATACGCGATGTATTATGCAAAGTTACGCAACTGTATAATTCTATTGTATATTATATCATTACGGTTTCCGCCTAACATTTTTAGGCTCTTAGACATGGACACGACGTTGACTTTCGCGAACGTTAAACATATTTATAAAGGTCTCAGATTTTTCTCTGATTGATGGTTGCGAAGATTTTTATATGAATTTGAATCGATTTTTTTTAACTGGAACAGTTCTAACAAGTGATATAGGATTTGTTTAAAATAATAGGTAATTTGTTTCCTTTAACACTTCGTTATTGAAGGTGAGTCGCGTTATTGGAATTAAAATCATAATATTTTCGTACTAAGATCGGAGAAAAAATGTGTGCCAGCAGTGAACATTCTACTTACACGAATGAGGTGTAAATTATTTAAGTAAATATGAATTCAAAAAACTTTTCGATTGAATTGTAAAGTTCAGTTAATGAACTTAAAAATTACACTACGCTAGGTGTACGTACCTATATACCTATAGATTTAGTATTAGAGAGAGAGAAAGAGAGAGAGAAAGAGAGAGAAAGAGAGAGAGAGAGAGAGAAAAGAACCAGCAGAATGATCTAGCTTCTTGGTGCATTATGTTTAACTTATTTTTTTTAATATTGAAGTATTTGCCAGTCAGTGCTCTCTACCTACATCTTAAGGAACCTAGTGTGATGATGTAATAGTTATAATAACTTTTCTAGTGAATCGATTTCATTCAAACTCTGACATGGCGATAACAGCTGAGCGCCGTTGCCTGCATTCTATTACAACACTGGAAAGTTTAATTATTCGCGTCTATCCATCTCGGTTCCAACTACCGCGCATATGTAGCTTATTAACTCTTTAATCACCTATATTATGTGTTGACGCTAAGACGCTTGCTCGATCGCCAACGAGTATCGAGTCGAGCTGTCGTTGCTAACGAGCTGACTTATAATATTCGAATTAATGACTATTTCTATTAATGTAATTTTCTAGTATTGGCCCGGAGTCTGGATTTGTGTTCGATGTATGGTGATTGGCTCACCTTTACTCATGGTGCGACCAAAACGTTACTGATGATACGTGGGAGTTAATACACTCCACTGCCTATCCCTTCTGGGGTCGCAGCCAGTTCGTTCAAGGGCTCGTTTTCATTAATCGATAACTCGTTCGATATACCATGTAAACCAATAAAAATAATGCCCCTAATGCGGGGTCTGTGCCATGCGTTACAGAAATCTCTCGCATCCCGAATGCGAGCCAGAACGACCAATGAAAATGAACCCGTAGGTAAGCATCGTATATCGCAGTCTATGTCTCTCATCTTTCATAGTTCGTGGTGCGACGATCGCCTTAAAACTTATTTCGCATGAATTACACACAGGTGAAAGATGTAAGTATAAGTAGTATTGATTGCACGGCTCCGGCCGACGAACGCGCCACACGTAATGCTACGAACCCCCATTGTCCACTTTCTTCGTTATCGCGCGATAATTAACGCTACCGGCCCCCGGGCGGGCCATTGTTGTGCCCGGACACCGGGCGCCGAATGTTACGAGTACATATATTTATTTATCTTTGCACCCACTTTCTCACCCCAGTGAAATTATCTACGTTCGATAAATCAGCTGCGTTCAAATAACTTATAAATTATTAATTAAATTTCAGTTGTTTTAAAAGGATCCTCGATATACTGTGTATGTATGACGATACTTTAAGTTAAATATTAATAGTGAATTTAATCGACAACTCGTCACTCCTTTAAATATGGTAATGGATGATCATTCTGGTAATCATCATGAAACGCTTATACCGTGGCATTTCATTAATAGTAATTTGGATGTCTATCTGTCAAAAAGAAGTGTTATTTACGTGTATTAAAAACGGACGAAATTCACGTGCCGGTGACGTCACTGGACGTTTCGGAGGGATTCGAGGATATGAGACGTTTTTAAATATTGCATAAGAAAAGTATTATGGAGTTTAGTCAGTATCTTAGCATATATTGTGAGGATGCAGATGTTTTATACGATAAGTAGCACATCGCGTGCGCGGTTGCAGTCCCAATGCGGTCTTATTTTAATGCCATTAGTCTACACCATGCGGTACAACACGATGCGGTCACAACGTGCAATAAAAAATTCAATACTGCGCTTTGTAATATTACGGGTCGTAGTACATAATGTGATATTAAGTAATCCTTATATTGTAGTTGTAAGGTCGATGTTTGCATTCCTTTTGTGTAATTACATAAAAGAGAAATCTTCATGATTTGATTCTAATCTCACTTCCTAAACAATCAAACGGTATGTGTTTTTGTGTGTATGAAGCTTTGTTCCCATACTCGGCGCGTCTCGTGTTCCGTATTAGGCTCAGTTTAGACCTTATCTACGCGATGGAGAGATTGGAATTAAACTCATGTTATGATTTTGGTCTAAAAAATCTGCCGTTATATTGAATGCCGATGTATTGATAGACAGTGTTCCGTTCGTTGCGTTTGGTAGGATAACATTCGTAGTTATTGCTTAAAGATGTTACCATATATCTTCACGTCGGGTTTCTAAAGGGGTAGGTAGAAAGTATTGAGTTCCGTGCTTCTTCTACATTCATCACTCTTTTCATACATTTCATTGTCTTCATACATTCATGTCGGTTTGGGAAACTTCTTTGGTTTATTTATAGTTATATTTTAGGCTCACAACGTATTCCATGGTGTGACGTCAATGTGATTGGTGAAACCTGATCCCTGTTCTAAGTCTCTTTACATATCGAAGAGTTCAATTAAAAACCGCGTGCTCCTGCATAACACGAATAGACTTATTTAAGAAGAACTGGACACGAAGAGTTATAATCAATTTAAGGCTACCTACGTTTTCCCAGTGGTTCGTTACATTTAACGTGCCAGTTGAGATTATAACCACTTGTGTGACATTAGACGTCATAGCGCACGCGTGGGCGGCCCGAAGTTACATATTCGCCCGCTGCCCACGAGCCAGCCGCACATGGCCGCCGGTGGAAGTCGTTCAATTCGCATCAATATTATGCACATTTTAGGATAGAAAGCGATAGTCAACTTTCGCTGTTATAAAGTGGACGATCGCGAGCCTTAATGCACTGTTTCCAATCGATTCGCGATTTGCATATCATTATGTGGATGTTTGATTTATTGTTTTCGCATACCCAGCGTGGGGTTTATGAGCACCACCCTTCAGAGCAGGCCTATGCCCAGCAGTGGACTGCAATGGGCTGACGATGATGATTTAAAGTTTGATATTTCTTTTGTTGTCGCTATAGACCTCTTGTCTGGATCTACTAATAGAAACACACACAGAATCATGTATATAATATTCTTAGTTCGTGATTTGGTTCGCATGTTTGCCCATTTTTTCTCGGACTACGTTCGTGATGGAAAGTTCATTTTTAAGCATTATAATACTTATGCAATATCAAGTAATGTTTTGTAGAGGGAGAGAAGAGATGATGTAATGTGTAATAATTGTATTGTACTTTAAATAGTCTCTCGTGTCCATCGAATTTAGATCCTGGCGGAATTTTAACCGTATCATGTCCCTAGATATTTAATTATAGTTTAATAATATCATATATTAATTTTATTTATTGCCTATTTACTTGCTGAATGTAGAACTTCAATACACATTTTTCTTTTCAATGTCTACGTCATTTCGTTCGTTGTGAATACGTATAATTTTTCGATTGAATTTCGCTTCAGTTGCAAATAAACTTATATATTAACGCCTTTGGGTTTACACTAATATTTATTATTAGAAAAAGTCACTATTTCCAATTTGGCATTTGGTATAACAAGTTACTAAAATATCATTTGTATTTACTATCATGAATTAAACATAGCTTTTTTAAAAATGTGGCATCTTGCAAAATTGTTTTTTTTAATTCTATGCGTCTCACTTTCTTTATATCCAATCATGATTATATTTTTTTATTCTCTTATCTGTCCTCGCCTTTCTCTCTATGAAATGTTTATTTATATTTAACTGGTATACTTCTTTTTTAACGTCATCCTGCTTTACTAACAGTTACAGTAATGTCTGCCTCATTGGCCGTGTTGAGTGAAAGCGCGACTGCCTATCAAGAGGTCCTGGGTTCAAATCCCGTGTCGGGCACTACTTTAGGTATTCTACTATTGGCTTAGAGTCTGGAAATGTGCCCGATGTATGGCAATAGACTCACCACCTATTCCATAGTGGGACGTAAACGTAACTGGTGAAATTTACTTTACTAAATTTACTTGTGAAGTTTACAGTAATCTCGTGAATACGTCTCGAGATCCGAGTTGAGGACAGTCTGACCTATTCTTCACAGAGCCATCTCTCATTTGGAGTCCAGGTCGAACTCTTCGAACACCACTCTCTGTTCATACAGCCTGTTGAACGTATCGGTATTGTATTCCTAAGAGTGAACAATATTTGCTGAACATATACTGCGACGTTTCGCAAACTCGCCGCGCGTTGCGGCTCTTAGCCGATGAGGTAACAGTGTCTTATTTGCATAGAAATGTGATATATTTGTTGGGTGGAGATAGGAAAGTTTACTCTTGTTCACGTCTCAACTATGTTATGCAAATTATATCTCGCTCTTGATTTCTATACTTTGTTATATATTTAGTAAATAATGTGGCTGATATCAAATTTGGCTTAAGTTTACATAAGTATGATGATAGGTCATGTGCTTATGTAAGCTTGTAATTGAAGCCTCCTCATTACAATTTATAATTGTGCGTTATTCCATAACAATGCTCCTTTGAGCTTTGGAGATTAAATTATAATCATACAAGGGATAATTCATACAAGGCTATTACTATACATACATCACTAATTAATCATTTACTACTTACTGAAGACACACGTACTAATGTTTTTTAAACCCATACCATACCTGTACAGATATATAGTTTAGCATTTAGGTCAGATATTAAAAAATAGTGCACATCGGTGGTTTCAATATTTAGGAGTGAAGTAAATTGAGTTAAATAAAAAATGCCCCAATGTTTATGGCTAATACCTACTCTCATATATATCGTACGATACAAAAAGCTTTCTAGCGAAAATCACCACAATCAGATAAGCGAACGCAAGTAAATAATAATTAAAGCATTTCACATTCACCTTTCCCTAAACAATTGTTGCACAATTTACACAAAAGTGAACTCACTCGGTGGGAAAGCCAATAGCGGCGTAGAAATGAGATATTGTTGTCCGAAGCTTTGGTTAATTCGGCGCGATTCATTATCTCCACCCGCGGATTACGAAACGTTTCTCATACAGAGTCATATTTTAATTACTGTGCCCTTTCGCGGCAACAATTCCTTTGTGATAGGAATAAATGGATAAAAAAATCCGATTTTGGGTTCATCAATCTCCTTCCGTTGGCTTTCCAATGGGCTTGTTGTTGCGTTTGTACGCTTTACTGATTGACAACAGATGACGTTCTGAACAAGCGCTAATCAATGGTACCTACCTACTGCATTTGTTGCAACTTGCCTAAAATTAACATCGTCATCTTATTTCCAAACGATAGTGTATATGTCTCGTACATACATACATATTTTAAACATACGTACATATCTTTACGCCCGTTCCTTACATTTTAAACATGTCGTGTTATTTAAAATGTATCTATGTATATGTTTAATTCAATATGTAGTGGTTAGTATATCTAATTATTTTTAAATTAGCATGGTATTAAGCCTTATTAAATGTTGTTATCATCATAAAATATGCAAGAATGTCGTGATTTGTTTTTTGTTACATTAATCATATTTTCGCACAAGCTTTTTGGAATCTCGTCTGAAATTTATACGCCAACATAAGCCGTTGTCAAAACAATTCCGCACGTAACAATGTTATCACGGGAATCCATAAGGGTTAGTCTATTTTCAGCGTCGTTGTTCAATCTCACGGAGCCGTCACCTCCATTGTTGGCAAGTATTCCCAGGCTCGTCTCGTTTCGCTATGTGGCGTCTTTCATTCGGCATTGCTGGAGTTCAATTATACGCCCGGCGGGGCTTTGACGCCGATTTTCCATTCTACATACGGGTATATTGTCCGCTTTCCGGACGTTATAGAATAGAAGAAAATCCATCTTTACAATGCGATGAAACGTTGACTTAATTTTCGCATGTACGAATAGATACTTCGAAATTGTATGAAAAAGCATATACTAGTGAAGATTGCGTTTAGATTGTATAGAAACGGTGTAGGTACTCGTATTTTAACAATAGATATTTCAACAATAGAATAGAAAGCAAATGTTAACAGCAGCAAATCGTATCGTAATCGTAGCATATCGTTGGGTCGCATCGATTCGACCGTCTTTAATTCTTTATCGCTGATTACACGACATTGACCCGCGCCATGGCGGTCGAATTGGGCCCATTTAAAATTAATTTTACAACTTAGGTTTAATGTAATTTTGGCATTGGATTTACTTAAATTTTCTTAGATTTTTTTTACAATGCTAATAATAATTACTGTCTTGTAGTACTGTGAATATTTATTTAAGTGCCCGATTGTGTTTATTTACCCTCGTTTTATTCTTTTTTACCTGAATTGGTTCTCTCTTCTTATGTGATTATGTTAAAAGTTTGATTTTTACCCTTAGACACTTACGCGTGACGTAGGTTCATAAGCTATGCATTACCCTTTATTACGATATTTTGTGTTCCGTTTTAATGTTATCATTGTGTTTTTAAGATCAATTTTTGTACCGTAGATAATGATAAGGACTCGGTGAAGCTTATCGCTAATGAGATCTTAATCCGTATTAATAACAGATAAATACTACTAGGTACATATGGTTATTATTAGATTTTACTGTTATTCTTCAGAACTAAATGATCACACAATTAATACATCTACCTATAAAATATAGTTTATTAATACTGCTATACCTACATCTGTAGATACAGGCGCACCACGCGAATTTAAAAATTCAAAAATATTTTGTTTAATACTTTATATCCTGTAATTGTAACAAAAAAGTGATTAAAATAAAATAAGGAAACAAATTAATCTCATTACGACTAGTAGTTAATCTGTTTACTGTAAGTGCAGGAGACATTTAAATCGGTGCACTATTGGCTTCCATTGTGTCCCGGTGTTGGCATAATCGTTAATCCGCGCTACTGGAGCGTGTTTCCGCGCTGTTACGTCACCGCGCGCGGACATTCCACCGCGCACGCACTCGCGCGCATTGTACGCCTCCTTTCGGGTGCAAGTTGTTGACTGATGCGATTTTTGCAATCGGTTAACTCATTGTATCCGTTACGAATAGAATTGAATATATTTATTCATCACCACAGGTTCTACAAGAAAGGTTATTAGTATAGGAATATAATATGTAAGTATGTATTACATTACATTACGGTTGAACATATAGGTACCTACGTGAGTGTAATTTAACATTCAGTTGAGTTGAACCGGCCTGTTTGTAAACGTAACATCACGCTTGTAATTGCCGAAAGAGGCGGGTAGAGAAGTGTAGTACATTCCCACGTTTCACCAGTAGTTACGTTTACGTCCCACTATAGAATAACCTATTGAAATTTGTAATACTTCTGGCACAAATCCAACCTCCGGACCACTACTAGAAATTAAAAGTTAAAAAACCCAGTAATACCCGACCCGAGTATTGAAACCAGGACCTCTCGATGAAGAGACGCGTAGATGATCTTCTTGATTCTTCTAGATGATTCAGTTAAATTTTTTATCATCCGAATTCATTGATGTGCAGACTATTGAACAACGTTGCATGGATATTCGGATCTGTTTACTTAACATTGTGTTTTCTAATTATTTTCAAATTTGTGAGATGATAAACGTTTCAATTGTTCATAGACAATAACAGGGTATAACACTTTAGTTGGCCAAGGTTTGGAAGTTCAATTATCATAAAGATTGCATTGTATTTGAACCCCAGCCCGCGCTTGATGACAATTTGCATGAGGAAGCGAAGCCTTCAGACACGGCCCCTCTCGGCGCCAACGGCCGGTCTGTTCTCCCGTCCTCTATTTACATAGTACTTTCTATTTCCAATAGATGGCGCACCAGCACCCCCTCGTTGCGCAATCGAATATTGAGTAGCTCGTTAGTGGACTCGCACCACCGGAAACGAATAACTAGCAATGATCTGTCATCTAACCCATGTACTGCCATTTCGTGTATAGTATTAATTACTTTTATTTTAACAATATTGTCTACATTCGTCTGCCGACAGATAAGCCCGAAAAAAGGCATTCATTGGTTATTCTATAAAAAATCTATTTGATACTTCAGTAATTGATATGCGATGATCCTTTTCATAGGATGTCTTGTTTTTCTACACTAGAGAGAGGACAAAACCTATGCTGTTATTCCTTATCCTCGTATTTAAAACAAAAGCTTATCGTCTGTCGCGTTATCCTTCTCTATGATACTAGTGGATTCAACACCAATAACTTTGTAGGTAACTTTCACGTTATGGGAAACTATTGTTCATTGAATTAGTTCATGAAAAAAAGGGGAAATAACATCACGCCTGTTTTTCCCGAAGAGGTAGGTAGAAGAGTCTTGTATACTCTCACGTTTTACCAGTTGCGCTTACGTCCCACTATGGATGAGGTGGTTAGCCTATTGCCATATACCGGGCACATATCCAGACTCCGAGCCACTACAGAAAATCTAAGTTACAAAAATCCAGTAATGCCTGACTCCAGATTTAAACTCAAGACCTGTCGATCGACAGTCGCGCTTGCAACCAAGATGACCAACGAGGCAGACAGGTATAAAGATGGCAGAGGCGAGATTTTCTTACATGGAAACACTATCACAGCTGCATTTAAAATGTACTGTTTATTTAAAAGCGATGCCGACTACCGGTGTAAATTAGTTGTTTGTTTAATGAACACTGCTTGTAAATTTATGCGAGTTGTCCGATTTTCATTACGTCTTAGTACAGCCAACTGCGTAGAAGTTACACTAATTGAAAGTGGCGCAGCTATGTCTGTAGGAAAGGCTTCCCTCGGCGGTTTCAGTTTAATATGTTCCCTTCTGTTTAGTTTAACTTTATTTTAACTTTAGTTTAACTTTAGTTTAACTTTAGTTTAACTTTAGTTTAACTTTAGTTTAACTTTAGTTTAACTTTAGTTTTATCCCGGGAGATATCTAACATACCAAATTTCAATATCATATTTTTAGGCATTTACTTCAGTGTTATAGTTCCTCTGTGTTTTGGTTTGCTTGCTTTTTATTTGTTGTTTAATCTAATGGTTATCGTTTTTACGTATTATATAGTAGATTCTGTAAGATTTATTAATTGAAATGTAACCTAGCACTTTAATTTTATGCGAGCGGTTTTCTTTTTGTCATCGATATCTCATTTTACATTTGATTGGATAGTGTCTCACTAGTGTACAGGTAATCGTAGTTTCCCCTCCGTCAGTTTCCTAGTGTTTGTCTCGACAGGCCCTTCCCGCTCGTAAATCAAGTCCTCGTGAATATTTAGTACCCGTGGGAGATTCGACTGTATTGTATACGTATTTGAATACAGAAAGTCTGCTTTTACCTTCGTTGAGGAAACGTCTCTCTGCTTCCTATTGCGTAGAAAGGTGGACACATTATCAATAGACCTTGCAATTGTTGATTTCCTGTCACAATTTTATTCGTTGTTGTGTCACTTCGATATGCGTATACTAATTATGCTTCCTCGCTGCTCTTGTAAAAGTTTATTTGTGTACTTGTTTCAGAACGCACGTTTCTACACAATTGTATAATTTGTTTTGTCCGATCTGTTTTCCCCAACGGCAATACTAATACGATAAATAGCTTTGAATCTTGGAATTCAAAACGTTATCTGTTTCACCGGTATTGATGAAAGGACAAGCACATATCACATGTGTATTATCGAAATGTTTACCAAATAATAAAAGTCTTAATTGTTTTCTATTGAATTAAATCTGTTCGCTGTATTATTGTGTTGGTTTATTTAAGTGTGTATCTCGTGTGTATATATAAGTGTGTAGTCTCGTCTGCCTACGCCTTAGGGGAAATACAGGCGTCATGTTATCTTATTTGATATAGGTGTCCAACATACGATTTAATTTATCCCATTAATGGCACAAGCGCATATAATATGTACACATGTACCTACATATGAACATACACTGGACGCAAAATCAATTCAAATAAATAGCTTCTGTGCAAGTCCGACACAGGATGTAAACATGTCTGATATTTATGTGTGATAATGATTTATGATATACAAGAATAGAAATGATAATACGCCGGTGTGGATTGGCCATGTGAAAATATTTTTCTTATCCAAATCTCCGATAACGTTGTGTACACGTGAGTGTTGTTCAGCCCTAAAAACGATTAAGAAATTAGTGACTCGTTAATCGATTCAGTATCAATTTTAATTTTAGCCACTAAGTATAGTTAAATAACCAAGCTTCACTTGATGCTTGTTTTTGATGATTCGCTTGGTTACAAGAGCGACTGGTTATCGCAAGGTCCTAGGTTCAATTTACAGGTATTGTGCTACTGCACTTTTCTTACTAGAAATTTCTAGTATTAGTTAATCCATTTTTCTTTATCAACATTTGTATCCAAAGATTATCTCATACAGATTGTTTGTCACATATGATACTGCCGCTTATGCAATAATTATTGTATTTGTAGGTTTATTTTTATTATTTTTTTATACGACTGACGATCAGGAGGTCCTGGGTTCGATTCCCGGGTCGGACACTATAGAATTTTTCTAATTTAGATTTTCTAGT
>DWTO01002053.1:0-14750 GCA_018244755.1 Jemadia pseudognetus
ACAAAAAAGTTAAATGTATTCAAGCATTTCTTTCTATTTCGTGAAACATAGAAGGATTTAAGCCAACATTAATCTTATAATAAATTTTATTTCAAATATAGCCAAATAAAAGTCTACTTTAGTAATATAATTTCAAAGTATAAATGAACCATTTAAACAAGCACAATTCAAGATTCTAAAGCGTCTACAAACAAGCGATATGAATGTAACAAATAGTGGCTTGCAGGGTGTACTCACCGCCGCTGGATCAGGTTTTCCATGATGATGTAGTCGTCCTCTTCGGCTCCTCGCAGATGTTCCTTCTCCATGAAGAGGGCGAATTCTGGGTTGGACATCTCGCTGGCGTGCCGTCTCCGCACGGAAGGCGACGCCGCCCTGGCTGGAGACAGCAGGCGGGAGGCGATGGGGGTCCTGCGTGCCGCGGGAACGTTTAGAAGTGTGTTATAAATATTAATTATAGCATTTTTATTGGTCGCATTCAAATTTATATAAAACTAAACGAACCTATATTTCGTTTGATTTTATTTCGATTTACATTTTAATTTCATAGTCGTAAAAATAGTATCTAATTATATGTTCAAAAACTTGTATGTATTGTATGCCTTTTATATTTTTTCTTTATTCTACTCTATCATATTTTTCTTCTTCGTTTTCATCTGTTTGATTTTGTTTCGTAGGATTTGCGAATCTAGTTTATTTTCTTATTGTTTTTACATTAATTATTATTTCTTCTTAAATCGAATAGCACAAGAATATGATAACAGATCTGTTTAAGAAGAAGAAAAATAATTTTTTCAGGTTGAAGTAGTCGGACGGTGTAGTACACTAAGGCTAGAGCTGTGATTGTTTATTATAAGAGAGAACACCTATTGTATATATATAATTTCGTGGTAATTTCACCATTTTGAAATATTCGCATATCGACATATAGACATATCGTATCGATGAAAACTTTCAGCATTGTAGCATACCTTGAGCATCCGTTAAGTTATTGCTAGGATGGTTTAAGCAAGTGTCACACCGCTTACCTAGGCGTGTGCGGCGGCGAGAACAGTCCGTACACAGTTTCCAGTTCGTCCGTAATGCTGGTGTACTCGTGCATCGCGAGCAGGAAGGAGCGCGGCGCGCCGCCGACGCGCGCGCGGCCCGCCGCGCCGCCGCCCGCCGCCTCCCAGCCCGACTGACGACCTGGTATCAACAACAACAAAAATATTTATTCATGTCTTGTCTATATTTATTTAATGTAAGTGTCTCTTTTATTCTTATCATTTAATGAAACAAATACATACAAAAGATAAATATATACAAAAGATAAATGCAGAAAAAGATATTGTTGATATAATGAGATATTTTGAAGTACACCTTTATCATACATACATGTGTATATCATTATTGTTCATATTTTTGATACAACTCGGAATATGACATATAAATATTTGAATTTTATATACACGTTCTTATAAAAGTAATTTAAATCAACCGACTTCCGTTTTTACATGAAAAAGTAAAGTACATTACAGTATCTGTATATATGTAGTTGTGTATATACAGATATTTTACCTTTATGATAATAATACATATATATAAATATAATAATTTCTATTCGTCCGATAGACTTACTATGTTTGCCTTATAATGTCAAACAAAGCCATTTATCTTGCAACTTGACCGCATGTTGCTTTTAATTCAATTAATACAGAGCTATAAATCATACGTATTCGAATTGGTTTTGCACAATTATAACTTAGAATTAATGGTTATTATATCTACAGTTAAAACGTAACATACGTAACATCACGCCTGCATTTCCGCGAACAGCTAGGCAGAGGACTGTGGAACACGCCAACGTTGCACAAATTGCGTTAGCGTTAAGTAGCGAGCTCCTTGCGGCACGTCAGTCGTAATTGTAGATTCCGAGCCACACTCGACCATCGAAACAGTCATAACTACAGTTAGAATTTGACTTCGTAAGTAACCATTTCATTTTGTATCCCTATCATTTTATTTTGCGAGTAAGCATTTCGTTTCGCAAGTGAGCTATTATTATTCCTCTTCAAATCGATCACAATTTCAAAGAAATTATTTATGCACTCATTTTTAAACGAGAAAATGTTAAATGTGAGCATGGCTAATAATAATAATAATAAGGTGCGTTTTGTCCGCGGTCTCGAGGGATGTTTTATTACCAACGTCCAGTTTCGAGGCAACTACGATAAACCCATCGCAGTACTTATTTCTCATTACAAGTTTTGCTAACAAAGCGAGTGCGCTGTAATATTTTGCTGCGCTAAATTACAATTTCTTCAATCGCTTCATATTTACTGCGGTTGGATGTTTAAATTTAGAATGAGCTAGCATTTGTTTGTACCTGTATTTTTTTTAATACGCATTGTATCTGTAATATTCATTTATTGGCGCCAAAACCAAGTCGATGATGTATCGGTAAACGTGGCCTGAAATTGATGCCGTGCCCCCTCCTCTACGCGATATGCTCGTATATACGAGTACATCCATCAATTTTAACTTTAATACTCAAAACTATTAAACAATTATTTATTTATTGTGTGTATGTTTTTTAAGCATGTATTTATAACATAATACATTTTTGTGTGTGCCCGTGTATATTATCAGTGTACATTAATAAAAATTAACACTAAATCAAATTGACGCTCACTAATATATTTTAATATATCAAATATAGATCTTGCAAATATACTGTCAAAACATTAAAAACTTAGAACTTAATATGTGTCAAGACACGCAGAGTACGGGAACTTCGGTAAGAAAGAGGAACTGAAGAAATCAAAAATAAATCTTACCCGTGACAGAATTATGTAGCGAGCCGGCATCCACTGCGGAGTTGTCGGGCTCTGAATGAGTCTGACTGTGCTGCCGCCTCGGCGCTAGGTGCTGGGCCGAATGGTGACCACCCATACCGCAGTCGTTGCCTCCTTCCGACCGTCTATAGTTTAAAACTTAGTTAAGCACTACTAATTTAAAAAAGGTATTACACAAACAAAATCTTGCTTATGGTCGAGGTATCTTTTGCATTGCTAAGGCAGTATTGGTTAAATCATTGCTGCGCAGTGCTTGATCGAACGTTCGCTTGTAATTATATCGTTGAATGAATACTGCAGTTCGTGAAGGTTTGTTCTTAAACAGGATTCTTCTAGTCTAATTATATGTATTACAATTTCTATGATAGTCTACACAGATTAAGCGTTTATATATTGTTTTCTGTTCAGATCGACTCTATAAATATAAAAACGTAACATCACTCTTTAATTCTCGAAGAGGTAAGCAGAGGAGTGCAGGACACTCTGAAATTTCACCAGTAACGACTATAGATATCTTTACTTTACCGTAAATATTTAGTATCGATCGATAAATTATCGATCGATCATGAAAACATTTTTACTGTTTATTGTTTTGAACTGAATTTTACATTATTGAAATTCTTCTTAACTTACCTGTAATAATTACTATTACAGGTTTTCCGTAATTATGTAGGTTCGATGGGCAAAAGGGAATGGAAGCTTCTGGACAATCTAAAGCTTGTGGTGTCTAGTGTTGTTTGTAAACTATCCACTTATTTACGTTAAGTTTTGTATATTGTGTAAATTCACCGCTACCAACCTAACAGAGCCAAATATGAGCAGACTGTAAAATAGGTTCAATGTACTTTTCAGTGCGAACATTCAACATTTACTTCTGTTATATTCGTATGCATCTATTATCTGTTAACCAATTCTCTATATCCGTGAACTAATGAATTAATACCAGTAAATTTAATAATAGGTTTGTTGATGTGCCTTTTAAGCTTGTAAATTATATTTGAAAATTGCGAAGCGATAATGCCGTGAACGAAAAATATTCGTTGTATTCGTATCGTTCGATTTGACATGCCGTTAACATAGCAAGTTTCATTCCCTTTAATATGTTTTTATGCTATAACAAAAATTGTATTACAACAGTAATATGTACTAACATTTCGATATACTAACGCATCGGATTGGACACTACAGTGATCGGATTAAATGGTTCGACTATTGCGATCTGGTCTCACTGTTCAAATTTATGTTTATTAGCCAATTATTCTTTAAGATATCAGATCGACTGTGTCCACTGAAAGCTTTTAATCATTAGACGAAGGTATTATCCCCGGTAATCCTTACCGAAGGGCTGACGACATGTATTCTCCAGATTTGGTGAGAAAATCGATTCGAACTATTCTTATCAATATCAAATGCGCATTCAATATAATTTATAACCAAGTGGAAGTTTTAGATCTTACCTTTTTATAGTTCAATTCAACTATTCAAGGATAGTTGCTTAAGATAGTAATACTAACTAAGTAATAAATACTAAAATCGAAAGTATTGATGTACTGATAGAGATAGTAAAAGAGATGTGGCTATTTATTAGAACGACATATTCCCGAAACGAAGTGATGTTAGAAATACGGATGGTGTTAATGTACAAATTAATTACATACGATTTAAATATAGTAATTTAGAATCAAGGCTAATTTCGCTTTAAAGTCAAATTTAAAAACTCATTTCAATAACAACGTACGATAAGACATTACATAATATGCGTTTAATACTTTACGAACACAACTTCAAATGCGTACATATGTGTGAAAGAGATTAGTTCCAAATATAATCCTTGGCTGTGTGGGTGACCAGAAATCGGAAGTGCAGTAGTCTGTTAATGTATTGCCAACACATTATCTTCAAGTAGGAAAGCATTCGTGAAAGCTACTCAAGATAAACATGTGACAATGTATGTTGATACATCGAGACAAAGGCGCTAATACTAACTACGCAGCTATTCACAAGCTAAGCCATTCGCCAAACGTCAATTCGACTTACTGTTTCCACAATCGTCTCCTAACAGATGCAAGAAAGTAAACAAAAAAATAAAAATTAAAAATTATGGCGATGATAGTTTTGGATTATCGCTAACGATTACCGCCAATATATTGGGTGATGATGAACAATGTATGGCCCCCACCGTGGTTGACAACGAAACAAATCATATGGTTCACATGCTCCAAACCAAAATAACCATGAATGAGTCTCGGTGATAGTAGCATTTGTGTCGTTAATATTAATCTATATCTGATTTTGTGCTTCATTTCTAATGTTCTTACGTCTATTCTAGTATTAGCGTCTAATGTAAAATTGTTAACATCAAAACAACTTGTATATTTTTAAGTTAATTTAACTTAGTTTTCATTTTCGTTAATAAAAGATCTCACTTCATTTGGACACGACGTATTTATAGTGGATACTTACAAGAAATCTGATTGATATCCATAACATGTGTTGTAATATTTTTCATTTTATATTATCAAGGTACTATATTGTTAGTATCCCGCTTGTGAAATTTACATTTATTATCATGGAATCAAGATGGATTTGTTCTGGTACATACCGTCTTGTATTTGCCGTGCGCCGCGTGCCCGCTGATGTGGTGCGCGGGCGCAAACTATGCACGTCTGAAGGAGCATCGCGCATTTCAGGTAAGAAAGCGTCGTCTGTTGTTGATGGCGCTACAGCAGAAAAAACTTGTTAAGATTATTTTGTTATATTTGTAGTGTTTAAATCTAATCACTCTGGTCGTAGAACATTAGAGTGAACAGAATTAACTTATTTTCTATGGACACTAACGATATTTAATGTGAATTGAATTGAATTTACCTTTCTTTTCATCACTAGGTTCAGTCCTATTACTATCGGAAGATCTTTGCCTTGCAGGCGTAACCGGTGCTGGTGGTCTGATCACCGTCACGTCAGGCCCCGCTATACTTCCAGCTGAGGAAGTCGATATTGAATCGGCATCTGGTTCCTTTTCAACACCTGCTTCGGGGCCTGACTGAGGAAGTTCATCCTGAAGAATTGGCACATTATCTTTAAATAAAACTATTGATTAATTTTATCGAATCAATTGATTTAAACTGAAAGAACTCCATCAATTAAATTATTTTCATTATAAATTTCACAGTGAAGTGTCAAAACTTTATTTCCGGTTTGTGAATTTAAAAAGCAATCAAAAACAAAACATAGGAATCAGCATTCGGCAAACATGCTTAAAATTGTGCTTGTAAACCAAATTAAAATACCATTGGTGACTAAAATAATAGTGAAAGCGTTTGCAAAAAACTCAACAAAACAACGCAGTGATGGTTCGCGGACTTGTGACGATTTACGAAGGACAACATAGCATCTGTACAACATCTTATTTGATAAGGTGCAATATAAAACATGTGTAACAAGCGGAACCGAACAATACATGTATATGGTGCTGTCTCACGCGACATCAAGCTCTACGATCTAATACCTGGACTTTTAATAACTTTGGATTTACATTCGCAATGTGTATCAATCTTCATTTTTATAATATACAAGTTTCCTCGCCAATTGTGTATAAACCACACATTAAGTAACGATAATTTTAATTAACCACGCGTTTACTGCCCAAATCGGTTTATATTTGAAGTAATTATATAACATAATTTAATATTAAAATTCATTTTATACTACAAATTTATAGTTTACATATTTACTTCAGTGTTTCTTCATTTAACAATAATATTATACATTTAAAGCAAAAATGCGTTACATAATTTTTTAAGACAAGGAAGAGTCGCGGTCTTAAATCTGTGCCCTGTGGTATTCCAAGCCTAAACAATTAATAAAACTTAACAATAATTTGCAATAGAAAAGAAAATGCTATTTATTTAGTAATAATTATTTAAGAATAGTTAAATGAAGAACCTGTTGATCGGGACAGCTATCCGCACAGTTAGATCTAACTAGAGTGCTTACGTCGGAGGGCTGAGTGTGTTCGTCCTCCTCCTGAACGGGGCGCACGACGAAGCGCGCGGCGCCCGTGTCGCTGTCCGACAGCACCTGTCGCGGGTCCACGTTTAGCGGCACATCCGGGGGGCACTCCGTGCCTTTGCACGTCATTCGGAGCGGATTCATTACTTTAAGGAACTCTTTCAAAGATTTCGGACATTTTAGTATCTCTTGAGGTATGTATATCTCCATCTAGATAAATTGGAAACTTCATTATAGGTTAACGACGTTGAGGCGGTTAACTGGAGCGTTTATTGACTTCTATTTAGCGATACAGAACAGATAATATTAGTCGTTACCATTTTTGCGTATTTGTTGGACTATTTACTATAAGCAATTATTTTTCTTGGCTACTATTAGTTTCGCTTGCTCTACTATGTTAATTACGTGTTATTGTACGCGAGGTAAACTACAAACTAATTGATGAATATATAAGTAGGTTGCCATCTTAAATAAAATCAATATTGACATTTAAATAAAAAATATTTCTGGCTACGGCTGTTCAAGTTAATGTTATTTTTATATGGTCATATTGTTAATTATAACCGAATGGTAATTAAGTGACAAATTGCAAGTAATTTTTAAATCACATATTGTAAATGTGTTTTTTGTTTTTACAGACGCGGTATTGTTTTTATAGAGATATAGTTTCATTACTAATTTAGTTAGTAACTCCGAATGACGTGAATATGCACTCACATAATGCACGAAAAGCACAAACGAAACATCAGTATTTTACGGATTTGAAACTCAGGGGCAAGATACCCGCTTTTGGCTGTTATTGTTGTTATAAAATTCTGATGATCGATTGTAACACAATATGGAAGAAAATAACAATAAAACACAAAATAGTCACACTGAGTTAAAAACATGCCACAATTAGCAAACAAAAATGCAGCACAAATATGACACTTAGACAATTATGGAATGTTTGACAAGACACAAAACAATCGAATATAAGAAAACACGTAGAATACAAGGTTTGATAATTTGGCAAAAACACAATTTGCACCACTTTCAATATCTGTGTCACTAACAAGATTCAGTAATATATCTTTTGTAGATATTGTAATACAAAATACAATGATGTTTGAAGACTGTTTTTTTTACAATTCATTAAAACCTACATAACACTCTGTCACATTGCATCTGTCTTTACCTCGGACCTATCACTAGCTGTCCTCAGTCGAGCGCCGCCAGCTTGGAAGGTCGGCGGCGGCGGTCCCAAGGTATCCGTGGAACCCCGATTAACCAAAGACGGGTGCGTTGCCATGAACCGATGAATCACAGCCAGATGGTTCATGGTCTGTTCCGCAACGTCTTCTAGTTTCCTTAATCTAAATTCTACACTCTGAAACGTAAAATATAACACGCCGAGATTTGATTAAAATAATCAGGCAATCTTAAGCACATATGACCAATTAACTGAACTAACCTGTACAGATTGTATTTGGCAAATAGCTTTTTGATTCAAGTCTTCCATTTTGGTCGTGATATGTTCTACCCTATCTGTTGTATTCCTAACTCTCTCTTCAATTGAATTCGATAACTTTATTTCCTGGAACAAAACATTCTTTTTCGTCAAAGTAAAAAGCGGCTTTTCAATTTATGAGTCTTTGTTGTTGCGAAACACCAATAGTAAAATGTTTTATGTGATTCTGAGGAAAAATATCAGAACAGAGAATGTGTTTCTACCAATTGTGGGATTCTGCATATTAGCATGCGAAGAAATGTGACATAACGCCTGTAATCTCTGAAGAGATAGGCAGAGGAGTGTAGTGCAATCCCACGTTTCGCCAATTATGATTACGTCCTACTTTGAAATAAGTGGTGAACTTTTGCTATACACCTGGTGCAAATCCAAACTCCGAGTCATTAGGAAATCTAAGCTAGAAAAATCCAAGAGTACCCGACCTGGGATGTGAACCCAGGACGTCTAAATCGGAAATTGCGTCTGCATCGACTCGACCAAGGAGTCACTGTAAGTAAGCAAGCAAGCGCTGAACAACAAGGTCTTAAATACAAAGTAATATCTGATGACTTTGATTATGAATTAAATCCATGAACTGCCATAGTACTATAACATTAATTATGTTCTCTATATTTATTAAAGCTATACAAAATTATGCCCAAGAAATTATACTTTAATAGGACGTTACGATGCAATCACTGTGAACAATGAATCTGTTAAGTTATTGATTATTTAATTTATTTGATAATTGTTTCGCTAGATAAATCGTTAGTTGGTTCATTTCCATATTTACTTAATTTAGTGGAATTAAATAAAATTTCTTGAACAGTACATTCCAACTTACTTGTTCCCTAAAATAACCCTCGACGCACTCCTCTTCGAAGTCGTATAGCCTCTCCATGTCCTCTTTCTCCAAGAACAGTTTTAAGCCATTGTCGTACTGGAACCTCTTGTGTGAAACGTTCCTTGTCACCCACTTACAAGTCGCGTATATATGGCAGAATATTATCAACGGTGGTGGCATCACCGGTTTCTGTTCGTACTCCATAACGACTGTGAATCTTTGGAACATCCAAACCTAGATACGCGGTGAAAAATAGAAAAGGTATCAGTAATTGAAATAAGCTAATGATATTCAACCATCTAATTAAGTATCGTATTTAAGCTATGACAATGTGTTAATTTTGCATTATAAAAGGCAAATTTTTAGAATAGAACTTTCTCAGTGGAAAGTAAAAATATTTTGGAGTGTACACATTGATAGTGTAAGTAAGCATATAAACGATAAGCGTATTACCATATTTTTAAATAATAAGACAACGATTCCATGCGTATTATAATATTTATATCAGAAACTATATTGATAGTGGAATTTAACTTAAATATACAAAACAAAAGATAGATAAAGCATTATCACATTTGTATCTCTAACTTTTTGAGTTTTATTTTGGATTCAAATGTAGAAACATTTGATAGTTCTAATAATTGTAGTAATAAATAAGCATATAGAGATGCAGATGTATAAATTCAATCATGCTGAAGATCGCTTTAGAATCTGCTAATAGTATTCAGATTTCTCATAGAACCGTAAGGTATCGAGTCGTAATAGTTAGATACGAAATTGTCACATTTAGACCTATTGAATCTTTGGAATCCAATTCAATAGTGGCTAATTAGTTCTAACATTATGATAAATGATATTGATTTTTGCAACCTGTTGAAATTTTTTACAATGTTTCTTTTGTTGATGATCGAATTGTAACAGATTCTAACGCGAATCAATAAAACAATATTGAAAGCGAAAATAAAAAAAAAAAAACCTGATGCGAGACTTCATTGACTTCGTTAAATATATTATTAAAGACCGCGATGAGGAGGTTTATGAGTAGAATGTTCGCGACCAGGAGGTATATCGTCATCGCGATGGGTGTGATCCACCTGCCCGTGACGCACTTGGGGTCGTTTATGCTAGTCCCGCAGATGGGATCGATCTTATCCGCAAATACTTCTCCGTACAACATGAAGTACGGTTGGAAGAATATCTAGGGACAACGGTGATGCGAATTATTGATGGCAAAATTAAACAGAATAGGCAAAATCAATATAATAATAAAAAACAATGTGATAAAATAGAATGACAATATGCAAATTAAAGTGAAATTGAAAAAAAGATTGCGAATGCATAAAAAGAAGTTTTGTATCAAAAAATATGTGAAATTGCAATTCGTAACAACGCTTTTATCCAATAAAGGTGAACTAAAGCAGAAATTTCATGATTAAAACAAAAGTTATTGTACAGCTAATCTATGCTAGCAAAAGAGTAACTACATAGCTGTGATAATGAAGATACCGTTTGATGTTAATAAAATTTGAGCCACCCCATAAAAATTCAATGAAAAGCGTTTGCTTTCCTTACTCTACGCAAATCATGTTGTGTCATGGTATTTCAATTATAATTTGGGGAACGAAAAAATATGCTCAAAATGTGCTCAAATAATTTTGTAACTCGGACACAAACCAAATGACAAAGGATAAGAAAAGCATACACGTAGACATACTGCAATAAAGTAGAAGTAAATAAAAATCTATGACAAAATAATCAATAAAAGCGTAACCTTCAATACGAGATACAGACTGTTCTACTGTTACTAATCAACATAAAACTACAGAGGGCGCTAGAATACCAAATCAAATCTCGCACCAGGCCAAACTATAAAAACTGTACACGACGACAACGACTACGACATTGTTGCGACAAAAGTCGGCCAGTCGCAAACCTGGTGCGACACGCCGTTGACCTCGATAAAAATGTTATTGAACACCGCTATAAGGAGATTGACGAGCAATATGTTCGCTATGAGGAGGTACACGCTCATGACTACGGGCGGCACCCAGTGCCCCACGCGGCACTCCTCCAGCCCCGGCAGCCCGCACGGCGGCGCCATCTGCTCAGCGAACACTTCCCCGTACAACATGAAGTATGGTTGAAAGAACACCTGCAAACGTTAGTCAGTGTAGGAGCGGTGTGTGGAGTTGTTAGTGTGGAAATCATATGGCAGTCGTACCTCTGTTAATAATAATAATATGTCAGTCAATATGTTCAGTTATATTGAATGTGATGGAATGAATGAAGGAGTTGTTACATTTTTTAAAGCATAAATTAAAGGTCATTAACAAGATTATTTGAATGAAAAGCCAGTTTATATTAAATTCTTCTTATCTCTACAACTGCTACTAACATTTGAATGCTAATGCATCTTTTAGACATCTTTTTAATAGAAGTTTTGTATAGGTACCCTTAATTCCTATAACAGTATTTACAGCAAAAAGATAACATGATCTGATGATTTAGATGTGTTTTTGGATACTCACTTCTCTTATTAGATACCAACTAGCCTCCTTATCTGGATACAAGATCGCTTGCCGCGCGACTCCGAACGACATCAGTACAACCAATAATAGCACCACGAAGTATATCATGTTCTTAACCATTTTACCCATCATTGTGACTAGAGGACCTAAAACAACAAAAAGATTATTACAACAAAAACATGATCACAACAAAAACATGATCACAACAAAAACATGATCACAACAAAACATGATCACAACAAAACATGATCACAACAAAACATGATCACAACAAAACATGATCACAACAAAAACATGATCACAACAAAATATGATCACAACAAAACATGATCACAACAAAACATGATCACAACAAAAACATGATCACAAAAAAACATGATCACAACAAAACATGATCACAACAAAAACATGATCACTGAATTATATTTGTATTTGCGTAACTAATGTATGTATGTTTTTCGAAAGATAAAAATGTGTATAAACACTCACGAAACATTTAACAGTAAAATCTTCGCTAAATTTACTTCACTTCAATTTCAATATATAATTTACTTCAATATAAAATGAACTTTGCAGCATCGTATAACTAATTCCGTTTGTAATAGTTCGAAGTGATTTTAATTTTACCCACTTTTTATATAAATGCCTATTTATATTGTATGTAAAGGTTGCAATCATTTTTAAAGTACATTTTTTGAGATTTCATGAAAAGCACATCTGAAGTGAAGTTTTAAACATTACTTACGAATACATCACAATTTTTATACTGGAACAAAATGATACACAACCTTTCTCTTATTAACTAAACTAAGTAGCAATTAATTTAAGCCAGTGTAAAGAGTTGTGTTATGCTCAAAAATGAATTAGAAAACACATTTAGATAGAAGTACATTTTGATGTAACATCACTGTACATTTTCCGCAATAAAAAATTGTATTACCCGATAATCATAAGAAACGTATCGATGGGACGCTTTTATCTAATGGCTATCATCTTAAACGTCACATAACATTCAACTCCGTCACGATTCGGTTAACTTAAGATAGTTGAACTATTCGTACGTCCCTTCTAATTTGATGTCCACCCCAATTTCTCCATACTCCCTAAGAGGTCGTAAAACGGGGACAAAGCCGCAAAGTACACCCACCCTCATACAATTCAGATAAATTGTTTAGTCACTTTGCGAGAGAGTCCTTAAGCGAAACATTTAGATTCTTTTTTGTTTAGAGAATGAAATCAATTGGTAGGTTATGATGAGTGGGTGGGAATATTTTTAATATCTGTCTCGTAAACCACTAATGTAGACTTTTTTCGTGTTAAGCAAAAACGGTCCTTCCGTTATTAAGATACATAGCAATCAACTTAATCTGCGATAATAGACAACCGTTATTTAAGTATTAATATATAAAAGAAAAAACTTTTGTTTGTTTATGATTGGATCTATTATCGTATAAGCTGCGGTGTTCACTGAACATGCAGTGACCTCGTTCGCTACTTCTTCAGCGTGGAAAAGATTCTATAAAATTATACATTTGACTGCCTGCGACTAAAGTATTCCGTTTACAAACTTCAAAGAAACTAATGCGGACGGAGTCAGAGAGCGACAGTGCATGAAATAGTTAATAATTCAAACTGCTGTGACATTAACGATGCTTTTTAACACACACACACACACGTAACATCACGCCTTTAATCTCCGAAGAGGTAGGCAGAGGAATGTAGTACCTATATTTTCATGCTCTTAAAAAAATCTTTGTTTTGTTGCCATGTGGAATCTCCTAGGAAATGACAAATTTTTGATGTTTTGTTCGAAGAGATGAGTGTAAAGGAACGGTCTACTGACATGACATTAATTTCACTTACCTAAGTACTTATTGACACCCAATATGTTGAGTATCCTAAGATACCAGTAGATGATGTCCACGCAGTATATAACCCTGCCCACGTCCATGGAGCCGGCTCGCAAGCGCAGCGTCAGACCGACGAGGAAAAATATAATGAACCCAGCATCGTAAGTATTCCACATGTTCCAGGCCCATACACTGAACTTATGTCTGGGGAAGTTAATGCGAATTTAAAATTCATGAAGGTAACGTTTCAGTCTTTCAGAATACAAATTGCTGAAATTTCCTACACAAATTAACCGACAGATAATTAAATGCTATGTACATCTTTCTGTGGCTTAGATACCAAACTTTACAACCAACAGATTTCACAAAAGTGACATTTTTAATTTCTCAGAATTCCGGTTGGTACATTTTCTACTTTAAATAATTGTTTAAATTGGTAGTAAACTAACTGAGACGTATACCTTTTTGTATCATAGACACACACATAAAAAACTGAAGTAACAATATTTTCAGGGCAAAAACTAGGTTGGGCTGAGGATCTACTATAAACAAAATTCATAAGCAAAAAATGAGTATTGTGATAATATTAACAGATAGCAGCTGTATGGAGTCTAGGTTTATCGCGAGTTGCATTATAAATTTAAGAAGTATCGAAGTATAATATTTTTTACCCAAGATTCGTATCACGAAAGAACGAATAAGTTAAAAAATATTGGGAAGCTAACATTTTGTATCTGAATGTAATAACAGTTGGCTGATAGGTGCAGTTGTTGGAAATATGGGCGGCAAACAATATTGAACTTTTCATTGTCTCGGAACTAATAACATTTTGTCAGGTCTAGTTAACAATTAGATTAACGAAGTCTCACCTAATAGCAACAGGTTCGGACGTAATAATTTCCCTTAATTTCTCACACAAGAACGTTATTATATAACAAATGGAGTATATCTCCGGCCAAGACGGCGTCAGGTCCATCTTGACTAATACTGTATAAGTAAACATCAGTAGGAACAATATGTAGGCGATCTGGAACAAAAAATAACGTAACATGACCTGTAATCCCCGAAAAGGTAGGCAGAGGAATGGAGAAAACTCCCACGATTTATCAGTTACGTTTACGTCCCAATATGGAATAGGTGGTGAGCCTATTGCCATGCACCGGACACATATCCAGACTTCAAGCCACTACT
>DWTO01002054.1:0-14746 GCA_018244755.1 Jemadia pseudognetus
GTTTGTAAAAAATAACGGGTTTAAACTCAATAATTTTTTTATGGTTCTGTTGTCACCACCTTTTCTACGGTGGCATATATTATATAACTGGTAAATCGTGGAATGTACTATATGCCGACCGCTTCGGGGACATACCGGCGTGATGGTACCATATGTAATGTTCATAAAATGTATTTTAATTTTTTTTGGACTTTAATAAAAAGCGTTGCGAACACTTACCAATCTTAGATAAAGGGCCTGTGGTCGATTAAATGTAATTGCTTCGTTACTTAATATTTCACCTTGTCAAGAAGATTAGTAAGAAAAATGACTATTTTTTATTTACTTAGGCTTTGTGTCCAGCAGCCGTTAAACTTCTATCCTTGTTTTCTCGATAGTTCTCAGATATAGACAGGTAATTAATAGAGCAGAATGAAATTTATTTATTCATTTATGTATTTTGTACACTGTATAGGGTACCTACATACGAGTCGAATTAGTCAACATAGGAAAAACTTTATTTTATTTCTTTTATGTATTTACAAAAATAAAAGTAGATAACAAATGAAAAACTGAAGAGGTTTTGTATGGGCTTAACTATAGTAATATTTTGGAGATAATATCATTAGTCCCAGACTAAATGAGATCAGATGGGCGTGTGGGGGAGTGTAGAAAGATAATCATACCTTACAATACATTCGCGAAATAAAGTAGGTATACATAATAGATTGAAATGATTTGATTGTCTTTATTGGTTCTTGTAGTTTATAAATCGTGTCATAAATATAAAATATTTAGGTTTATAAAACCTATGCAGATTACTGCATTTATGTAATAAGATAAATAAGGAACGGTGTATTTTGATAGCTATTCGAGATCACCAATGAATATTTAATTAGCGATCAAGTTAACGATAGATAACCTTTTCAATCTGGTATTTAACTGTGATATAAGTTATTAGGTTAATCGACAGTGAAATAAGTATTAAACATCCATACGGACAATATTCTTTAGGAAACATACACGTTAATCATTAATAAGGACATTATGCTAATCAACTGTACGCCGGGAGACTCCAGACGGCTTAAAGGATTCAAGTTTTTAAACAGAATTGACATCCTAATTACGGCAAATTGTTATAATACAGCCATTTCATAAACATATGTGAGTATAAATAACCTAATTGTTATTTAAGAATAGTTTTATAAAGATTCGAAACATTGAAAAGGACATATTGAAATAAAATACAGTTGTCCAATTTAAATGAAATTGTATTGTTTTGAAAAAAGTATAGAATTGGATGTATAGTAACCTACTAGTAGAATTAATGTAACAAATATTTTCCTGTACTTCAATACTTCTCCCACGGTTCATCAATAATATTACATTTCATGTATTGAGGGCACGGTTTTAACCATCCCATTGTGAAACGAAACCCATATTCCAACAGTGGAAGAACAAAAGGTTGGAAAAATACAGGGTTAACCTAATGCCGTACATCGGGCACAAGTGCAGTCTCAGAGTTGCTATTGGGACTTTCAAGGTCGGAAAACCCAATAATACTTTTCCCGATTCGAGAATCGAACCGAGGACCTCTCGGTTGACAGTCGGGGTTGCCACTACAATAAAACCGCAACTACTAGACCAACAAGTTCGATTTGCACACTATATAATTGACTAAATTAAGTGTAGGTACTAAAACTGTGGAGATCCCGGAGTCCTCCCATTAGCGCTGAGAAAGGCCACCGAGGGGGTTTTAGTGAGGTAAAAATCCCACATAACCCGGTATTTCTCCCAGGATACCGGGTACCTTTTGAAGGTTTCCCCCCCGTAAACAAAAAAAAAGGTACTAAAACTGTAATGTAAAGTACTAAAACATTACTACTGCGTTATCTATTACCATAACACAAGAATCTATTCTGAAAAGCAACTCCCTAATATTGCTCCACAAGCCACGACCACTCGATACAGTACCAAATGTTTTCTATGACCTCACGCTAAAAGCACCGCTATTTGCTCTCATTATGTCATTATGTGTAATTTCGAAATTGTATCAACTTTTCTGTCTTTCGAATCGCATTCAATGTCACGCTGATTTACGAGTCACAAGTCTCGAGTAATACAAGTCGACGGAATAATTTTTACGTGATACAATATAATCGTATTGTATGTCATATATATAAATAACAGCTTTTTAGAAGTTTTCACTGCTGTAGTAGTTGCAAGTGCCGGATTTTTTATGCTTAAATTTTGTAGAATAAAATTGGATTGCTCAGTTATGAAAGCGTATAAATACTTAAGTACACAAATATGTATGGCTTGTTTTCCAAGTTGTTACTTTTATATTAGTTACCAAATGCTTATCTAGTGTGCAAACGTTGAAACAATTATACAAATGAATTTCATTGATTTTTTTATAAGGAATTTCAAATTAAAGAAACCCAGTAGCACCGGTACTGGAGATTGCTCCCAGGTTCTCCTGTTCGGCTATCGCCCTTCCAACCACACTGCTAACGAGGTAATATCCGATATTTCTGTCAATAATATATACTTGTAACTGTACAACAAGTTTTATACTCGGTGACACTCGTAATTTTTAAGAAACTACTTTCACGTACTACTTAAAAAAGTTCTCACAAGCGTCATGCTTAAATAATCAACTAGATATTAATGACACGAAAACGGAGCATAATTTAAAATTTTGCAAGCTACAACCAGTGTTCGAGTTATCGAGTTTAAAAAAAATTCTTGCCTTGTTCTTGTACGAAAGTAGAACGTCTCAAGCAGGAATCCAGTCCTTTATTGCTGCATGAATTTTTAATACCGCTGTCGTCCGCAACCTACAAAGTATAGATTGTGCATATAACATATATGTATTAATATTGAAATTATTTCGACAAAATAACGGCATATAATTAAGTCAGCGTTCATGTCTTGTTACAGATCGTGATAACTTCCGAGATCATACGTGGCTATTAGTGTCATGAAGGGCTTATGTATAAATCGGATTGACAAGATTATTACGCAATGAACACTAGAAAGACCGCCATTCGAATCGTATTTAAAAATTTCGACGTTATGTTGTCCATTAACGATATACATAGTTATTAAGTAAAACAGAATTAAAGTCAATAAAAACAGAAAAACGCGACTATCCTATACAATTTTTTATTTATTTTCATTTTCTGGTAATGACTAGCTTCGCTCGTACGGTTTTCTCCGTGGCCTAAATATGGAAATCCTTTACATACATAGATATCTGATCTCGACATCAACTGAAAGTCAAAACTTTATACCGAACTAATAAGGTTTGTTTGCTATGTACTGTATAAAGAGCATTGGGTTTCAGACGAAACTAAGTGTACACCACCAGTCAAGTTTTCACCGGGTTTCATACGTAATATAATTAACAATTTTTGTAACATTATATTAAATGACTATTTTCATGAAATTTAATCCCTATTAAGTACGATGAGATTCTGTTTCTGTACATACACCGCTCTGAAATTAAAGATTTGCAAACAGACTAATGTTAGGTGATATCATTCATCATCTTATTTTTGTTCTAACAGTAGCCGTTAACAAAGTCTCCACTATTAATTTGGTAACTTTGTATATTTTCAAGGCTATCATTTTGATCACTGTAGATTACACAAAGTGCATAATATAGCTTGTAATGGTACGATTACAGTTACATTTTGTAACATTTCAAAATCAATGTACTAGAAATTTAATATGTAAATTGACCTTGCATTAGCGCCTGTTATAGTTAAATTAATGCCAATGGGACCTAGGGACATTTGAAGCCATATACGAAGTATACTGTAGAACTAGGACGGTTACAATCAGTAAGACATTGTTACGTAACATCACGCATGTAATCCACGAAGAGGTAGCTAAAAGAGTTTAGTACACTCCCGCGTGTCATCAGTTCGTTACCTTTTCATCACCAAGGTACAGATAGCGAACGTATTGTCACACACTGAGCATAAACCCTGACTCCGACTCACTACTACAAATTTCTCCTAAAAATGTAAGTTAGAAAAGTTGAATGGATGTACTAGTTAATTAGTATTAATAGATAAAAAAATAAATATTAATTAGTGTTCTGGTGTGGAGATCACGCATTGACAAACGTAGCGTAGAACGACCTTCAGTTAGATGGAGTGATGATATACGCAGAGTGGCTGGTAGCGGTTGGATGCGAAGAGCTGAAGATGGAGCTCAGTGGCGTGCTATTGGAGAGACCTATGTCCAGCAGTGGACAGAAATAGGATGATGACGATGATGAATTGATAAAAGCGACTTAGGGATACGTCCGTAAGTATACAATAGGTCAACGAGTAATTGTTAATATGTGTTCGTTTCTTATCCGTCCTCATTTACATATGTTGATCAGAGACACACTGCTAATATTGAGACCCAAGATCTGAGATCTATAGCATCTACCCAGAGATCGCCTAGAGGCTTAGAATTCAGCCTCCACCTCCAGGGATCTTGGGTTCAAATCCTGGAACACGCTTTATTACAAAAGTATGAGTTTAACAATAAATTTTGCTTCATTCAAATAATATGTAAGACATTATACTCGTATGTATGTAAGACTATTACAAATATGCTAGATTATTAAGATCGTAATATACACACCTTTACCGTCATCACGTTATTATGCCAATAGTATGAAATGATCGTTATAAAAATCACATTGTCCATAAGGATAAATATACAATACAATATAAATGCCACGCTTCGAAATTCTCAGCAATAAAATACTATAACAAAGCATTTAGCCGAATGATAAAGTATGTAAGCAGTAACCATACAATCAAACGGTCGGTACATTAAATGGAATCGATTTGATCGAATGAGTTCGTGTGTTGTGAAGAGGTTTGGTTTTTTCGGTATATTGTTAATTGACTTTAAACTTTAACGCGTTAAAAATAGAGCCGTTAAATCTGAGCTAAGGTAACCTCGCCTGGTTAGCAAGTAGTTTGACCGTGTCAAGTTGACAGGTTGATCTATTGACCTTTTGACATTCGACCTTAAATAGATTGAACAGATAATTTTTACGGTTGAAAACTCTTTGTTTGTATGTCTTGATACATCGGGTATGAAGCAAGTGGTCTGATAGAATAATGTGTTGCTTGATTGGTTAGACGTTCCAACTGATGAGTTTAGAGGTTCTGGGTTCAATTTTGCCTGTGCCTGTGGATATTTAGAAAAATACATTTTATGGACAGTTTGAAAATCCCGCAATATAAGGGGAGAGAGTTAAAAATGCATCACACTTAACTGTCGAAATTTATCGTTGGCCAACAATCTCTATCCAAAATCAAATGCGAAATATTTCTGTCCTTTAAACCTGCGATGCTTTATCGTACCTAAAATCCCTAATGAGACTATTAGACGTTTGTCTAATAGTAGGTACTATGATACTCTTAGACTCGAAATCATTCGTGCCTTAAGTAAGGTATTCAAATTTAATTCTCTGACCAAACTGGACGTATACAGTTATTTTAATTATGTACTATTATTATTTGAAATCAACCCTACTAGCAAATATTAATAGCGGGTAACTGAGAGCTATTGCGCTATTAAAGTAATGTTCTAAATTTACTCGCAATGCAAATTTCAATACATTTTATTTTAGTTTTTATGGCATACGTAATTACTGACATAATAATCTTTATACATAGAAAATGGTTCACATAGAGATTTTAATCATATTTAATAGATACCTACCTCTTACGACACCTGTTATCCTCGCCGGGGTCTACTACCGCTACCGGGGACAATTCCGGGTTTCGAGTTATTGACAGAAATTTCAAGTTATAGGTAATAATCCGACTATACCCAATCCAAGGTCGTAAAGGAGCCCTCTCCTCGATGAGAAGTCCTACATCCTACAGTGATTACAATAAGCAGTTATTACTTGTTAATACCTAATTACAATGTATTCAATTCTTCTGTATTCATTTCTTATCCCTACTACTTTGCAATATTTATTCGTTATTTTTGGGGGTAATAAATTTGAGTGAACACAAATATCTAGTTAATGATAGACTAAAGTCTTCCTTGAAAACACGTTCAAGATCACGTACTCTTGCCAGCGAAATAATTACATTATTACGAAACATATAGATTGCAACGAAATGGCCACATTTTAATGAATTACCTACATATATTAATTACAATTTTTCCTAAATTATTATTTATGTCCAAAATGTGACCAGTATGCGCATCTGCTTTGTGCTCGAGAATAAACAAATAAACGAGTCAAACTAACGTACCGGATGATATTTGCTTTTAACGAACACGAAAGATTATGGGAAGCGGATTGTAGTAATTATCGAGTGTTGTTAAGACTGATAATTGGATGATTGATCGATAATTGGATGTTGTTTAAAAAGGATGATGCGGCTTAATATCAATATACAGGATGAGCCGTCATTTTCATTACCGAACCAAAGCAATATTACAACACAAACTGTGTTGTTCATTTTCTTATTTTAAAGGAGATTGCATCATTAAATACCTATAAGAATCTCAGGATATACTCCGGAAGAGATCTTGTATCATGACCACAAAATCGCTCCAAGTCAGAACGTGTTATAAACACATTAATCAGTTTGAACCCAATATCTAAGGCTTGGTACCGCTGCCTAATCGCCGAGATTTCGTATCTGACTTGATGGATAGCTTACGAGTCGTAATCTTTAATACAAACGCACGGAAAATTATTTCCTATTACTGCGGTTAACGATGCTAATACCGTTTCGAAATAGTACATGCGATGAATAAAAATATGTACTGCACCCGGGCAAATTCGTTTGTGATACTCCCATGGCAATGCGCGGTAATTAGGCTTTTAAAAAATTTCTGAGTAGACGTGAAGAGGCGGAGTAAAATATACCCCAAGACCCCAGGCCGGGATAGCAGGGTGTCGCAAGAGGCGAGTATATTTGATGCTGGTTGCCGGTGGTATGGCGGAGCCTGTCCAGGCAACCACAGTTACTTAATAACTGGCGGCGGTATTTTTAGAAGTTTAAGCATAAATAGTCACGAACTGATGTTGTATTGCAGTTAAAAACTGAGACGAATACAATTTGCCAACGTAATTTAGAATAACTTGTGTAGGTGAAACGCATTATATCACGCCACCCTTCGCCAGCGTGGCAAACGATGGTCTTAACCCTTTCTATTCTCAGAGAAGACTCCTGTTCAACGGAAGAACGATAAAAAGCTTGACGTTAACTATGAGATACAAATGTAAGGCATCTTCGTCGAACGGAGCGCTTGTGCGACAGTGCGTTAAATTTCGCTTGTTTGGTAAAATCTCATTAGCTTTATACAACCTAAAACGTAAAAATAAAACATTTGACAACGCAAACCAATTTTACCAAACATTTAATCAACCTACAGTCTTGCGACCGAGTAATACAAAAGCAATTTAATCCATATATTTTTTCGAATATTATCGTTAAACGTAAAATAAATTAAACATATTATAATAAAAATAATAACTTTGCTCTAATATTAATTTGACAACGTTAGTTTATTAGTTTTTTTAGTTTATTTAGTTTTTTTAGTTAGTTTATTATTATTTTTTAATAATTTTAATTCTATGCCTAATAATAATAATGATCACGTACTGGTAATACATAACACTGCTTGTGTAAGGAGAAGAGAAATTTTTTATTGCTATGTAAACTACATAATTAGTTCCGCGTCATTATGGCGGAGATCTATTGGCGGCAAGTGTCGTAAAGCCGACGACGAAAGTAAAAGCATTGTTGCGCGATTATTATACAATTAATGTGGAAATCCAACTCTGTAACTGAAATTTAATTTGATCTATTTTCCTTTGGAATTGTTACTTAAGTTTTCGACCGGTCTTAAATAATCATGGATATTTGGCCGTCGTAATCTAGATATTTTTTTTGTACGTTTTACTTAAAATAGTGTAAGAGATGTCATCATTTTTATAGAAGGTAGGTATTATAATTGAATTGTGAACTTTTTTGGACCATAATTTCAATGGCCAATGAAATTCTCGGGGTGAAGATTAACTCAATTGTAAAAAAAACGTAAAGTCACGCCTGTAATCCCCGAAGAGGCAGGCAGAGGAGTGCAGTACACTTCCACGTTTCACAAGTTACGTTTACGTCCCACTATGAAATAGGAGGTATTGCCATACGCCGGGCACAAATCCAGACTCCGAGGCACTACTAGAAAATCTAATTGAAATAAATCTAATATTGCCCGACACGGGATTGGAACACAGGACCTTGCGATCGGCAGTCGCATCCGCAACCACACGCCCCATGAGCCAGTCCGGAAATACTTATAACAGTAATACTGAAATCTTATTTAATAAACTATCAGAAGTGAACTAATACCAAATTGTATTCATTTGTTTAACCCTTTGACCCTTCTTATAGTTAAAACTTTGTCTAAAATAAATATTTGCTCTAACCAAGACATCACTTCTGACGTTTGTTGTCTGGGGTTTCTTACAAGCATATGTTAGGATTATGCTAAGGTACATTATAGACTGGCAGCGTTGGGAATGCGAGTGAGAAATGCAAATTAATCTCGAGCTTCACGTATATGAATCTTCAAATAGTGATTTGATATAGGATTTTGTTCTTTGGTCACTATTATTTGCAGGAATTTCTTTGTTTATTTATTGTAATGTTAAGTTTTGCATTATATTAAAACGTGTACCTACACGTCCTTTCGGAAATACTAATGTATCAACCGAACATATAATAGTATTCCAAAGAAGAAAGTTTCTTGTTAAATCTGTCTTTAAACATCAAACTACCGGTTACGAAATTAATGTTTAAGTAGGTTAGTGAACTCAAAATGTTAAATTATTCAAATATATTCGAAATTCAAATAATACAAGTAAATTTTCGCCTTATATTTTATTACCTAATATTAACACACATCAACATTTATTATCCAACCATCACAACAATCGCGACGCCTTATTTCTTCCAAAATGAGCCCAATACATATTATAATTATGTATATTCGTTTCACTTATGATATATTTAAAATTAAAGGAAAATCTTATATCCGTACATGATGTTTATTCACCAGTCATCACCTCGAGGAATTCTGAAAATAGATTATCCGTATAATTCATATACATTATGCATAATTTTCTTCGTTTTTATATTGTTTTATCACCTGAAATGCTATGATAGAATTAAAATTTACCCAATAATTGTAACGTCAATGATAATGATAATACATAGCAGCACTGGAAAGTTTATAGAACTTCTGGTTAATTTGAAAGTAACGAAGTCAGGCGGGTCGACCATTAACCTTCTTATTATTAAACAATTAATTAATTAATTATGTATCCTCCATTTAGACGGAGTTAATAGTAAATGCCAGTTTCTACCATTCAATGCAGTTGATAATGATCATTACATAATCTGTAATAATAGATTAATAAATATATAATTATAATATTTATGTACATTTGCAGGCATACATAATTAGTATCTTTTTATATTGGGGTCGTTAATTTGTAAAATATTGTGTTGACTGCATACCGTCGAAGTCAACAGTTCCAGAACCATCGGAGTCAATTTCCTCAATCATATTGTTCAACTCCTCATTCGATAGCGTGTTGTCCAGTTCTCTGAAGATTTCCTTCAAAACATCTGTTGTAATGTATCCGTTTCCTGTGACGAAAATAAACGGTTACTCAAAAAGTACAGTTACGGAAAAAATACAATCATTCGGAAAAAAACCCACTCACGGACAATACGCAATTATTTAGGAAAACCCGCCTGCATAATAATAACATATTTATCAATAGCTTATCAATAGCGGGATGATATTATTGCAAATTGATCGTTCCGTCGAGACCGGTGCAAAACGGTTTATAAATATCTTTAATACATCGAATAGTGCACTGTTCCCGTATTCACAAATTATATCGTACATGGTGAGTACCTAGTTATCACAGACGTGGTTAACGAATGGAAATCGCTAGGTGACGCGGATAGGCCGAAGGTTGACTTAGACAGTGCTACCTGTGAAGATAGTCCTTGCGCCTTCTGCCCAATCAATTATTCATGCATACCTAAACAGCATTGGTTCGTAGTAGCAATTGAAGGGGACGTCACTGCACAGATTTTCTAGTACGTCTTAATATTATTAATTTTCAGTGATTACAATTCCGGAAAGTTTAAATAATGCCCAATTTTACCAAACCCTTCTTTAGAATAATAATAATATAGTTTCTTTCTTACCCTGTTTAATATATTGCTTTTTAATCGTTATTTAATTAATTTTTAATCATTATTACTAGTGTAGGTATATACACCTCAATGCCAGGCCCATTAATCGTCTAACTTTTAATAGTCTGTTTTTTATTATATATAAACTCGCGTTTTCTTATAATCTCACTTAATTACAAGCGAGATTTAGCACACTTGCCCAGAGAGGGCGTATTCACTCTTGTCTTGAATAATTGAAAACAGACGCTGGCAGGAATTATTTGGCGGCATGCAGAAGAAATAACTTAGCAATTTACCTTCCTTGTCGTATAACCGGAAAGCCTCTCTTAATTCTGCTACCATGGCATCGTGATCCTCCTCTTCTGTGAGGAACTTCGCGGCCAAAGTGCAAAATTCGCTGAACTCCAGTTGACCAGAGCCTGTTTTTGTAATAAATAAATTAATATAAAAAAACTTTTAAAACAAGCTTTTATTTACGCTCTAAAAAGATAAAAATAAGATTTAAATTACATTAAACCTATCCATTTTCTAATTACTTCATTACTATCAACTTATAGCGTTATTATACAATTTGTATATAAAATCAAAAGTTATATAGACTGCCTCGTTGGTCGTGTTGGTTGTAAGTGCGACTGACGATCAAGAGGTCCTGGGTTCGATTCCCGGGTCGGGCACTATAGAATTTTTCTAAATTAGATTTTCTAGTAGTGTCTCGGAGTCTGGATTTGTGCCCTGTGCATGGCAATAGGCTCACCACCTATTGCATATTGGGACGTAAACGTAACCAGTGAAATGTGGGAGTGTTCTACACTCCTCTGCCTACCTTTCCGGGGATAACAGGCGTGATGTTACGTTACGTTAATTTTCATCTTTTCCCACGAAAACCATAGTACCGGAAAATCCGCGGTTTCGTCACGGCCAATTTGATATGTTACACAATACCTTATCTACTGATTTGTATTTTTTATGCCTTCCTGACAACATTGTGATCGTAATATGATACAGAAATTGCTGTTTTAAAGTCCGTTTTGACAAAAACTGAGACGAAAGTGTTATTTCAAATGTCAAGTACCTACGTTATGTACTTGACATGGGAAATTGGTTTTTAATATGTAGGTAGGTACATTTATACATTTTATATATTATTTATTTATTGTTTTGCGTATTATTCATTCATATTGTGTTTTTCTTATTTTATTCAGCTACATTGAAATGCGCGGTACCTACAACGCTTGTGGTCAAACTGTTACAAAACTAAGTAGATTTGAAGTTAACATAAGTAATATTGTAGAAAACTACAATTATTAAATTATTGTGTTAGAAAAGTTTTTTAATTGTATCTACCCAAAATTGCCTGCCTCTTTGGTCGTGTTGGTTGTAAGTGCGACTCTGCCTACCTCTTCGGGGATAACAGTGTGGGTGTGTGGGCTGTTGTCGGCGCGAGCGTACCTACATACGTCGCTCCAGCAACGCCACAAGCTCACAAACCATTCGAGCGTTTCCTCTCAGGTCGCGCGCCAACACGTTGGTGCCTTTAGAGACCTTGTCAGTCATTACTAAGGGTACACCGGCTGATGAAATAATTAATGCATGTTTGAAAGCGTCTGTATTATGGGCACACATAGAAACATTTCATGTAACATGCGCATACAACTACATAATGATTCTCAAGCAGTTTTTAATCAAATGTTTTTATGGAAAACAATGCTAAATAGTATTTTACATGCTTAGGAAAAGAATTAATCCTCTAGAGCAATTTAAAAAAATGCTAATGATGTTTTTGTACTTGAAAAATTTCAAATCGCTCTCTATAGTGACGACTATGCAAAGGTAACTTTATTCTATAGATAGGTCGAATTATTATACTGACATTATTCCAGTTAAAGCATGGAAAATTTAAAAAAAAAATTTTTAGAAAAAAATATAAAAAAATCTGAATAAGTTTATTTCTTATGCTGATTGGATTGTAATTATAAAGTTAAGTGCAAATAGGAAACATCACACATTCTGTTCACCACTTGGCATATTGTTTTTTGCTCAACAAAATATAAAAATAGAAACAGCAACTTAAGTATACACTTCAGTAATCAGTGAAGCATTGCATAATACTTATATGTTACATTTTGTCATAATAGTTACCCATTGAATGTTACGAGAATGTACAAATTACATTGTGAACAATAATATTGTTCAAGAAATGCCATAGACCCTTTAGACTACATATTGATGGATGAAAAGTTATTTATTTTAAGCTACTTTTGGGTGATATTAACCAAGATACAAATAGCCTTTTACCCATCGATAATTTTTAAATTAATCATTATTCAAACACTGACCATTAAAAACAACATTTTATACAAATCATTTAATATTTAACACTATGCTTATGGTTCTTTACAGTTCAAAAATGGATGAATAGCCAACTGAACATCTGAATCAAGAGGTATCTCATTAATATATTTGGAAAAAGTCAACACAATTTTATATAAACTACATTTAGCAGATGACAGCAGTGCAGACTTAATTCTCATTGCTAACACATCATTAAGGATGTGCTTTCTTGGCACAAGACCAGGCTTAGTCAATTTATCCAAATTTTGTTTAAGATTCACTAATGCACCTATTACTACAGGCAAGTCAGTCTGGACCACTCCATATTTATCCTCTTTTAAAGATGCTGCTGTTATATGTGCTAAGCCTTCACAGGTCCACATGACAGGCTGTGCCTGAATGAGCACAAATTTTAGCCTTGTATCTGTTAGCTCACCAAAAAAATAATTGAAGCCAGGTTTTTGACATAATTTATTGAAGAAATTATTAAAATCATTCTTCAATGCATTCATAAATGTGTCATTAACTGTGTTTCTATTATGTTCCTTTAACTCCTGGATATATGGAGAATAAGCCATGTTTCTCAAGCTTCCAGGATAAACTGAAGGTGGAGTCACATTTAACTTGCTTTTAGTATATGGGTCTGTTTCCACACGACTATTATCAGCATTTATAACATCCAACTCTTTACTAAAGTTGTTTAAAATGGACAAGCATTTCTCCAGCAAATTAGCCCAGTTCCGTGGGTGTCCACCAGGCTGTGATAATGTGTAAATATATGATCGTCTAGTTGGGTCTGTCATTGACATAATTTTAAGGTCCAAAGCACCTAGATAACCAGTGAATTGGGTTTTCTGTGACAATGCACTGAAAATTGTCATGGTAGTATTAGAATCAATAGGGAATTGCATTGGTTCTGTGAGTACAATATTGAAGACTGTTCTCATTGTATAAACAGATATGAAAAATAAGCTAGTATAAAACCAGAGACCTATCCATATTCCAGAACCAATTAAACTGACAATACTGTCTAGTGACGGATCTTCCAAATGCAGGTTGTATACATCGGCAACAACACTTTTTGGTTGACTACCCCAGATGTAATAAAAAACACTGTAGTATGCAACTGGGGCTATAGAGTTCTTGAATCCCTGTGATAGAACATTACTTGTAGCTAACTTTATCTGCTGAAACTTATCTTGATAAACATGAGGGAAAGTCAGAATTGCTGTACCAAAAATGTAGATATTTAAGAAATAATATAGACCCATCCACATTCCACCAAACTGTAAAAATAAGCTCTGCTCTGCTAAACACTGGCCAGTATAGTTCTCACATTCTTTTCTTAATTCTGTAAAATTGCTCTTGGCTAAAGATGAATACAAAGTCATAGTAAAGTAGCCATTCAAAGCATACAGGATACTAAAAACACCATTTTGCAGGGTGAAAATGCTTAGGAACATCGAAAATCTCGTGAATCGTTTCGGCGCCGGTTTAGTATAATAACTGCCATAAATATACGCTTGGAATACTGATACTAGACCAAGTAAAACTACATTAAGGGCCATCTTCCAGCTCATGATGTCGTCCAGAGTGGATGTGATCCATGACAAAGGATGCAACAGATCTACTTGAATGATGAATACTAGAACAAAAGCTAAGACGGTTTGCAAGCCAATATTCCATAACACAGCTTTCACCAGCCGCTGTGAAAATATTTCGCTTTTGTCTTCCATGTCGGATGATTTTAAAGGTTATGAGTGTCTTTATAAGTTTTCCAAATAAGTTATTTATATTTCAGCTCACATAACATATTTTATATAACACGCATGATGATTATATTATACACGAATGCTTCATAATATTGCACCGCACTGAATCACTGAACTGAGACCAAGGAAAATTGAAATGTTTCGGTTACAATTTAAACAAACCTCTAACAAGATTGGCTATCAATCAATGCCATTAAAATGACAGCTATGTCACTTGACACCATAGATACATTATAATACTTCCCCGGTAAAGACACGAGAAAAATTCGAATATTCATATATCACATCTGTGAGATCAAACAATTCGTAAAGAGAAAAGAAATTATTTTCTCATTGTTATGAAATATTTATTTGATCAAGATAAATAAATAAATGATGAATGTGGAGGAGGCGCGGCAGGTA
>DWTO01002055.1:0-14745 GCA_018244755.1 Jemadia pseudognetus
CCGCCTAGCCGACGCGTAGCCGCCCCGTAGCCGCCGCGTAGCCGCCCCGTAGCCGCCTCGTGTCCCCTTCGTAGCCGACTCGGTTCCGTCTCCGCAGGCTTTTAGCTCGTTTTTCTTTGCGCTTTCCTAGATGGGTGTTTTTTTAATTTGGCTTACAGGTTACTTTTTTTTAATGCCAAGTCAAGGTGACGTGGTCGTTTATTTCGAACTTAATTTTATTTAATTTAATAACAGGTAATCGATTGTCTGTTACTTATTGATTTTATTGTTTCAGCTCTTTTTGTGTTTTAATCCTACCTGTCTATAAATGGATTCTCGATATGAAATTTCGAAATTTTGTTTATGTTATCGTTTGTGTACTTATTTCGTTTTTTTCTTTTGACTATATTTTGGCTTTTATTGGCGTCCCCTTTGTTCGTATTACTGTGTTTATTTCTTGTATAGTTTAATTGACAGCCTAGGTGGCTGTCAATTAACATAAACATTTAACATAAATTAAGTTTAGGTAACTTAATTTTGTTTCACGAGACGCGAACAAAACATGCTGTTTATTGCTAGGTTTGCTTACTTTAGATGTAATCATGGCATCGTTAGTAATTACACTTTATTTATCTGCATCTGTATCTGTTATTATGTTTAAATGTGATATGTATATATGTGCAGTAATCAAACCGCTATCTTATATTTTATTTTCTGTTATGTTTCCTTTACTCTCTTATTACGCCCCAATGAAGGACACTTACCGATACCTTACTTAGGGCCGGATACGTATCTCAAATAATAACGATTACGTAGGATTCAAAGCGTTTTTTCATAAAATAACGACCGGATTATCGAAGTTATCGGGGCTGCCAGAATTATATTATATACTCAAGTTTAATTAAGCTTAGCGAATGGGTCCACATCGTTGTTTTTTGACGGACGTTAAAGGCGGAATTTAGTGAAACAATGCCATTGGTAGTTCGAGGATGGAAAGGGCTATTGTTAAGGTATTCGCACGCAGGAGGCGACGACGAGCGACGCGTCGTCGGGCAGCGACGCGGCGCGCGGCGACGAGCGCGGCGCGGCGGGCGGCGCCGTGCTGCGCTCGCTGCGCGCGCTGCACGCCGACGTGCGCGACATCTGGCGCGCGCTCGACGCACGCCGCCCTGCCACCGGTACGTCGCGTCACACCGCGTCATACCGCGTCATGCGACCTCGTCATGACGTTACTAAAAGATGCTCATGATTACAAGTCCTGCATATTATACTTACGGCTGCAGATGTTCAATTTATATCAATCTAATACATCTTTTTAACTAAGTTTAGTCTAATTTGCTTTTTTTATTTTAATTTAATAATTATATTTTTGATTAATATATTTACAAGCTGATAACGAAACGAAGCTCGTGTTCGTTCCTTTTCCCTCTTACCCATAAATCTCTATATTATTATTCTTCATCACTACTGACGTCAAACTATAACATTTCTCCTTACTTAGCTAGACTATGACTTCTAATTTCTATTATTGTATTTATGGTCTTCTTGTTACGTATATATAATATGATTGTACAATAACTTCAGCATCACCGGAGACGAGCTCGTGCAACGTGCCCACCACATCACAAACAAGGATGACGTTATCTGCTGTGAGTATACATTTTATATAACAATATTATATTACTTTGTCATATATTAAAAAATCGTAGAAAAAATATATTTTATGTAAAAATAGAGCAACTTAAATATATTCAACTACCCCCAGTTCATACAGTTCGCTTCACATTGTAATGGCCATTATAAATGTATCGTTTTAAACATTTCAGCCCGATCCTGTGATCCACGAGAACTCCGACGGCGTGGCGGAAAGAGCCAAGGGCCTGCGCGCTTGGCTACAAACTGCACCTTGAAACGCTCATTGGAGAGAGTAAATTTAACATATGGCAACACCATCCCTACTGAATAACAAACAATAGTCATGAATTTTTATTGCAAGTTGATGGGACACATGGGTATATTGCGGACAATTTCATCAAAAAAAATTACTGTAATTCGTATATCAATTGAAGGAAAGTTTTTAAATCGTAACTTGTAATATCAGATGTTAGACGAATGAACGGAAAAGTAAATAGTGAATAGTAGACAGTATATCGCGCTAGACAAGAACGTAGTAGAGAAAGAAAAAAAAACAAAAGAAAGAAAAAAACAATTGTAGTGAAACAAAAGCCCATGTGTATTACAGACGAAAATGTGTTTACTATTACTGAATTTTTCTTATTCTCGAACATTCTCGAGGCAATATGTGGTCGCTGTAAATTGAAATCGACTATAAGCCGCGAGAAAGTGTGTCATTGAGTATTAGCGTATCATCCAAGAGATATCTCAATGGTTTATTTGATTGACATAAATCCAAGAAACCTGACTTGTTATATTGAAACTAATTGTGAGTGAGCCTGTAGTTTGACTAACCTATTGGTGTAGTGGCTAGTTACTGAACCGATGGGCTAATATAAACACGTTTACTTGTTTTATCTGGGTGTAATGTATCTATTTACACATATATGTATGTTTATCAGCTATGTGGTAATTCTTAGTACAGGCACTGCCTATTTGGAGTTCGAATGGTCGAGTGTGAATTGTCTCGTAATGTTTTATGAATAATATCATTAATTTATATTGGTATTAAGAAATACTCTGTGCACTTGGAACGATATAACTAGACGCTAAAAACTTTGCATTTATATAATTATCAATTGATGTTGTATTGAAAAGGAACGCGTATGAAAATGTACTTAACTCCTCGACTGATGTCTCTGATGTATATAATCGTAAGTCAATTGGTTTTGTTACACCGACTTGAAGCATTTCGATTCGTAACATGGTAGTTTTAATGTTTGTGGATATTTGAGGATTTTTTATAACAAGATTTTACAGGGGCATGCGGTGACGTTATCTGTACTTACATAACATATTCTTAATTACATTTATTTGGACGTTCGTGTCCGATTGTACGGTCATGTGGACGTTCGTGTCCGATTGTACGGTCGTGCGGACGTTCGTGTCCGATTGTATGTATGTATAATTAAATCGATTTTCACTCTTATTACACGATTCCAATTATTCATATTTAATAGATCTGTTCAATTATTTTGCTTTCGTGACCCCTGGATACCGAATTACATGCGGTTTAGTATGCATGTTAGGTATAATTGCACTGGTTTTATAGTCGGTTCGAAAGTTTTCTTTCTAAGTTTCTACATTCATATGCGATATTTGTATCGGATGAAATTTTAGTGTTAGTATGTATAACTTATATCGAGTCGTACGTGTTTTTCAAGTGAATGTTAACTTCGTACATAATTATTTCATATGCGAAAATGTCGTTACCTGTTTGTCTGTTCGTTACCTTCTCAAATCTATTTCTGAGCTGGAGCGATTTAGTCGATTTTTGCATATTAATATTGCTTGTGCCCACTGGAAGGGATTTAGCTTATTTTAAAAAGTGAAACTTTGTTATCTTGGAAAGGTAATGAAAGAGAGTAGTGTACTTAATTATCTTCTTTAATGCTGACAATGAAACGGCTAATAACTAGCGATTACTAATTTATTATATTAAATGAAAGTTCCTTCGGAACTTGTATAAATTTATAAATGTATACATTGTATTACTGTGGTATACATTTTAAATTATAATCTCTAGAATCCTATTAATTACCCCTTAATGTTTGATTCGTAATTCGTTTGCCTGTCTATCCGTCCGTCTGTTCGCCAGCGGCCTATGGGGAATAATTAATATATAGTAATGAAATGATACGATAGTGTCGTGAGTCTAGTCATCGCGGAGCGAGTAATCTCAGCGTCGTAGCTAAGTCATAGTCATGAGATCATTTGTTAATTATGATTAATAATTGAACGATATAATTAATATTTACCCGTCGATGTTTACTTTGTTATAAATTTCTTCTCTGTACATTTTGAAATATATTTTATATAGTTCAATGATTTTATTAAACAAATATTTGCCTATTAGGCAATTTCATATATTATGCTAATTATACTCTACTTTATTGACGGATGATATGGAAGATACATTCTACTAACAAAGAATGGCTTTAAATATGAAGATTAATTCTAAATATTATTCATTCCAATTGTTAATATTTAATTATTTTTTTCAAAATATATTTTTCTTTTATTCCAATACTGTCCAATACATATAAACAGAATACACATTCCAAAATTTTTAATAAATAACAATTATGTTTCATTTCTACATTTTTGCTTTGCTCTTAAGCTTATAAAATTATTTGATTACCAATATATTGAGATTTAATTATTAATGTACGTAATAAAATACTAAAAATATGATTGTTATTTAAGGTATTTTACATATATCCGTTCCTATCGAATTTTCATAAGAAATAAAAATGTTTTTAAGCATAAATCTTGAATTATAATATAATAATTGTATTTATCAGGTCCATCATAATATTGGGTATACGTAATTGAACTTTAATTAAATACTAAATAATATTTTACTTTATTGCTTGGAGAGCTAAAAAAAAATTACGGTATACATTTTTATCACCATTAACTAATTAATTACATATTTTTATATATCAAACTTAACACAAATTTTCACCATTAAGTACAAATTAAATATAATATATTTTGCAAAATTTATTTCAAGAAATAAAGGCACGTACATATTTATAAATTCGCTTTAACACAATCTCTGTAGTAATATACTACAGAGCCGTTAATGATACTTTGAATATTAATTTTATAATATTCTAAGTCTGCTTACAAATATATAATTATCATATTGAACAATATGAGATATTTTTTAATAAGAAAACCTTACATATTATTAAGGTGTGGTGTATTTGTTTCTTTTACATTTATTTGAATATGTAAAATGAGCGCGTAATGTCAATGATTGTGTGTGTTTTACTATGGTGAAGGGTCCACCTCGAGCAATTAGGGAGAGTGCACACGAAAGTAAATTATACACCATATTGATATGTATAATTGATTAATTATTAACCCATACTGTTTCACTATTCGAAACGGGTTTATTCGCGAAAAGAGACTACTAAGGCCAGTATCAACAATTGTTTTTTAATTGTATCATAATAATGCATGATTGATTCAATTTGTAAGGCTAGCTTCCTATTTATAATGTAATAGTGATTATGTGCCAAAAATATATGTACTGGAATACCTGTGGTTACTCTGCACAAAAATCATAATCGAGTTTTGTTTTTATTTAGGTACTTCACACAAAAATTATCTTACATGCATTTGTAAGAAAAGTATGACTCAGTGAGATAATATTTAAAAAAATTGCATAACGAGTCAGATTTGCGATTGGTGGTGGTGGTGGTCATGGAACCGTTATAAACAGGCTATATGACTAGAATGACAAATGGGCTGAACCAGATTTGATCGTCCCCTGTAAGACCAATATGTAATTAAACCTGTAAGATTTATGGTGTGCTATCCTCATATTAAATTATTACCACGGACAAGTACCTATTCATACCAGTACTTTATGAAGTACAACCAAAATACTCTGTGTTGTATTTATGTGTCGTGAGTTTGAGTTTGGATGGTTTAATAAACTATTTTCGGCTTCCTTGTACGTTAGTGATATTTTAATGTACATTCACATTCAGTAGTGAGCCGTCGTTTGTTTTGTTTGTCCGTGTTGTGTGTGTGTGTGTGTGTGTATTTGTATATTTTGTCCAAATCTGTGTATTTCTTATGATTCAAATGTGTATCAGTCAGCAGGGGGCAATATTAATATTATGACATAATTCATATTGACATAATTTGAGTGCACTCTCTCGGTCTTGTATGCATTATTGTGTGTAAAATTATAAGAGGATCGCTAGTATGACGGACGAAGGTACTGTGATAGTAAATTTAGCCTTATACATATTGTTCGTGTCAATGTAATTATTCAATATCAATTATACATTTGCGTTTGTTCTTTTGTATACAAATTTCTAGTCGTAATATCACTGTCAAGTTGCTAATTATAATTGCGAGGTGTCTGCGTATTTCTAAAACAAATATTTCCAGTTGTGCGTAAAAGTTATTTAATATCTTTACTTTCCATCAACCAAAGGAATATAATATTATGGCAACCCAAAGTTGTAATAATATCCTTTCATCCTTCGCATCTCTAATTGACAATGTGTCATGGTAATTTTTTTTTATATTACAGAGATTAGACTAACGTTTACAATGTCTAACTAAGAATGTAGCCGCTAACAGACGGAATACTGTTTTATAAGCAATTATTAAGTTTGTAAATCCCCCTTCTCCCTAAACTTCCCACAATTGTTACTTAATGTCTATATGGTTACATATTACAAAGAGTGTATTACAAAGAATTGTGACCGAAATTCATTCAGAACGAACGCTCCAAATTTTCTATTTGAACAACAATTCATATATTTATATTTGTCAGGTATGTTTAGTGGAATTGGAAAACAATTTGATCTGTCTACGTTTTTGTATGAAACGTTTGTGAAGCGCTAAACGTTGTAGGATTTAATAAAGAAAACACGTACTACTTTCCATGTAATATATCTTGTATTTACTTAGATATTATCATACAACTATTCCGAGGATTCGATCGAAGTAAAACTCATTTTATAAATAACAATTACTCATAATTACTTTATTTCAAGTTTCTACAACAATATGAATTACGTCACATTTCGTCCATAAATCTGTTTTATTTACAAATGTACAGAACACAAATTTTCATGGTGATTCATGATTTCTATGCCTTTAATAACATGTATGGCGCACATTTAATTGTTACTAAAATGTTCTATTAGCTTTAATTATCAACAAATTACTATGAATACACACTTTTCTAATTTGATTGGTAGGTGAGTGGTTTATTCCGTATATAATATTACATATATGATAACATTGTAACCAAAGAAATGAAAATTGATTGTAATAATAATGATAATATTCTACATAACTTGTGTATTGTCGTAACTACATATAAACTGTGACTTGCCAAAAAAATAATTCTAAAGGTGCTCTCACATTGCAGCTTCTACTTTAAAGTTTATTATAAATTGGTTCACTTTTTTATGACTTTAAATTGGCTAAATCAATCACTAACGTGTTTATTGTACTTTAAAGTAATATTTTGACCCATTCGCTATAATTGTGATCATATTATAGGAATTCAATATTCCAATTTCGTTGTTCATATGTAACTTTCAGTTTCCTGTCAAATATTATCTGCAATGTTAGCAATGGAATTGAATTGTGTTTTAAAATTGAACGTCTTAAATTAGATTTAAACGAATATAATTTAGATAATTTCTCGGCAATGTGGGTTTGTCTTAATTAATACATATTATCTAAGATGTAAATATACTGATGCCAAAATCAGTTTCTATTGATTCATTATATACTTATTGTGAATTTTATACATTCATGTATATTTTGCTGTCTAACGACAATAGGAGTCCATAGATTCGGTGTGTGTATGTACCTATATATAGTTTTGAAAGCATCATTGACAAATATCAAATGTATTTTTTATTTGTACATTTGTATATTTTTTCATGGCATCAGTATACTTATGTATGCTTACATAAATCAAAATATGTATCTTTGAATCGTTTCCAACGATGATCTATTGAAATAAAAACATATAAATAAAACGGGGGGTTGTTGTCATTTTAAGTAATCGTCCTTCCTTCATCAGTTGCGGCGGTCACCTCAGCAGGTATAGTACTAGAGATATCGTCGAGGTCAGAGTCATCGTACCTACAATGGAATTGTATATTCTGCGTAAGTATTGTTCTCGGTCTACTTAGAATTTTGTACTATTGATAGAATGCAGTTCACTAGAGTCCGAATAGACGTATAAAATGCTACAATTTTTCTATTCCAACGTAGTGCTGATTGGAATGTCTTCGGAACATTCAATAGCTATAAAATAATGGAACAATAAAGTAAGAAAAAAGTAGTTAACCAATTTCGGGTGAGCAAGCGATTAATTTAGAATTTTGGTAATATACATCGCTGGAACATAATGAGTAGGTATGTGTATAAAGGTGGGATCGTACATCATTTAAGAAGAAATTAAATCAATTATCATTTACGAGTTGGTCATAAACGTAGAATCATGCCTGTAATCCCCGAAGAGTTAGGCAGAGGGCTAGTAGAGTACACTTGGACGCTTCAACTGTTCCTAAATTACTTACCTATAAGCTAACTTGGACGGATGTTACATTATCGGGATCATTATGCTGTCGAATGTCAATTTGCACACCACAGGCTAGCAAAATAAGCTGTTATGTTATAGTTAAATACAACCATATGTGATAACTTGAGACCCGAACCGTAAATTTGAAAACGACATTGTAAAGCACGAACAAAATTCTGTAATTATTGAATAAATATTTGAAATACCTTTACCAATAACAAAAGCAACGTAGCTAGGATTATACGAACTAGATTTAACAAGAACAAACGTAACATCAGGCCTGTTATCGCCGAAGAGATATGCAGAGGACTGTAGTATACTCCCACGTTTCACTGTTTACGTCGCACTATGGAATAGGTTGTGAGCGTATTGCCATGCACCGGGCACAAAGTTCAATAGCAAGTGAAAGTGATATTATTTAAACTTAAAACGCACATTTTTAAGAGGTGCGCGCTAGGGTTTGAACCCGATCTCCGGAGTGAGAGGTTGAATTTCAAACCACTAGGCTATCACTGCTTTAACAAGAATAATTACTAAGGATTATAATAGATATGCAAAATTTGTTGCGAGTAGTCGCGTTATATAGATGTATGGGACTAAACAAGGAGAAGAATGATAAAATTGCTTACCATTCAAGCCCGGAACGCGAGGGCTTGCAAAGTGGAGGTCAGGGTATTCCATTCCACACACGTCTCAAATTATCACACAGATGTAAGTACATGTTAGATATTATTTAAAAACCGCCACCCATAGTAAATATCCAACCTGTATATATTTATCATGAGTGTGCGACTTAACTCGCATATAACCCGGTTAAATTAACAGTGCATCTTGGTTACATGTTATTTTTGTGATTTTCTTGATTTATACATTTTTTATTTAACAGTAACTCACGATAGGGTATAGTCATGATAACAGATGGAATCAGTGTTTCACGGATCGTTGTCACGGCGAAACTGTAAGGGCGAAGAAAAATTAACAGGCTCTCATGTTAACAGACTTTTGCCGGATTCCTTTTATTGTCTTCAATATTAGGTATATTAATTATATGCTTGAATTCCCATTATGTAGAAAATGTATAAATACTGCGATGATGCGGATTAAATATTGGTGTTTTATAAGGTTAATTACCATTGTCTCTACAAATTGGTGAACCTTTAATTAGTAATTGTGCCAATTCTGGTTCCAATGTTATTAGGAATGCATTGTTAAGGCTTGATTGCGCGTAACGGGTATATAAAGTTAGAAAACAGGATACCTATTTAAACACAATATTAGCATACAGGTTTGCTCAACAATTTAACAAAATAAATGCCTTCTCCAAATTCTACTGTTTTGGTGGGTTATCGCGGTAGTGTTACAAAAGCGGTGCATTATTGAAGCGATTTATAAAACACTGGTAGTAGCTGCTTCAACAAATGGTTATTGCTAGTATAACTCGAGTAAATTAACTTGGCACTTGCAAGGAATGATGCCCTTCCAGCCATTTGACTGCGCTTCCCAATGCTTACCCCTCTCGCCTTTGAATGTCAACTTCTTTTTTATGGCAATGTGCCTAGTTAACTTCTGCAAGTTATATTCTGTCTATAAATGAACCCAAATTAGATGTAAATTTTTATCCTCTATTTTCTGAATACCAGCAATCTACCAGAACGTGATAGTTACAATTAAGGTGTAATAAAGCATATGAGGTTACATAGTTAACCATTAGTCCAGCTGTGTCGACGTAGGTTTTTAAAATGACATATCTCCCACTATCCTACCTAAACCTAAGACTTAATCCCACTGTGTTCTTTGCATAATATTTACTCGTTACTTGCAACCAAGCCGTTGTTTCACCCGGGTTGTATGAAGTTCTAAAACTAATATTGTACTCACTTAGATACCTGCTTGCCGTGTTATATTCCGCGGGTTGGCCGTCAAACGTTTTCCCGTCGACGGTCACCTCGGGAACGCAAGTGACTGTGGCGAACTGGTCCGCTGGTGTGTAAGTGAAGAACGACCAGACGTGCCACAACTTCGATGTCGCGTTCCACAGCTGACCCTTGTAGTCCTCTTGGATCTTTAAAGAGAAAACAAATGGGCTATTAAGTCGATTTGAACAAGGCTCGACATATCACGTCAAAACAATTGAAGGTCATCAATCTTTGTTTGTTATGCTGCAATTTTGTTTTTATATTAACATGGTTTATTAATTTAAGCTATAATTTTATTTCTACTGAATGTGTAAAGCCAGTTGTAAAGCTAACATCATTTGTAAATATAAAGGTAAGTAGGTACTTATTAACATGCCAGTAGACTTAATAATGTTGATTGAATGTATCTCACAATAAAAGAAACAACGTTTGTTTACTTTAATTTAAAATATCATTATTTTAATTTTTAATTTAAAACCCTTTGAAAACTTTCAGTTTTGTGACCAACTTCTCGCTTCGCACGATCAAGTTAAGCCTAGAACTTATTAGAACATAATTAATCAGTGGTTTAGTATTGTAGGTTGTCTGCTTAAACTTCTAACACTAATATCGGTCCATCTGTACTTCTACACTTCTAAGTACAGAAGCCATAGATTTCGAACTCCTTGTGTGTCACACAGACAGTACAAACTAAAGATTTTCACTACACTTTTATAGTGACAATCTTGATAAAATGTTTCATCTGCTTTATTTTTGCTATTAGAAAACAATAATGCACGAATAGCTTCAAAGCGACAGAAGTGGCACTTCCATTATGTACGAACTATATGTACCTATATTACCTATGCACGTATCTATTTATACTTGAGTAAATACCTTATCGTCTCCGACAGTCCACAGTAGTTTAGGAGCAGGCAGACCGGCTGATGAGCAGTTTAGTGAAACGTGATCATGAGTATCATCTTTCGTTTTCGCAACTAGCGTGGCGTTTGATGGCGGTACTAAAAAATTATAGTCGTTGTAGCATAATGCTTAGATTTTTGGTTTCTTACTCAGGGGATCCCAGTTACGATTCTCAGATTTAGAGTTTTTAATCTCTGGTGATTTCACAAGTAATTTAAAAAAAAATTAAATATGAAGAAAATAATTATCTAACATAATAGATCAACCCAGGTTTTTATTATTTAAACTTCGTAATCCAATTTTGGTATTGTTGTTACATGTCTCAAAACAAAACAACAATTAATCCTTTTCTTCTTTTATATCAACCAGATGTAACGTAAAAATTATATATCCAAGTATTTTCATATCAATATCATATTATTATTATTATTATTTAGTTTTATACAATTTAGTGGAACAATATATTATATAAACATGTTAAGCAATTATATTTCAAAATAATATTGTCATGATAAAATACAATGGTAAAATACAATACGGAATCGGGATCTATTATCACTACTATAATACGGTATCCTTACAATCATTTCCTATGTGTAGGCTCCAATTAGAGCACCAATTAAAATATAAAAGAAAAAACGGGGTTTATCTCACCGAGGACTTTAACAATATGTTCTTTATTCATAATCCTGAAGGTAGGTCTTTCCCCGGACACTTCGCATTCAACGGCGAAATCTTGCGTTGGTGGTTGGAAGGGCTCTAAGGTGAGAATACACTGCCCTTTCTGACCAGTTGGCTCCGTCATCTTGCAGTCTACGGTCATCACCCTTTCAGGAGTTCTGAACACTTCGCTCCTTGACGGGCCGTGTTTCTGGGAAATAAAATAGTGACCGGTCTGTTGTTCCAGTGGTTAGCAAACCTGACTGCCAAGATATGGGTTTATTAGTTCGATTCCAACTTACGACAAATATTTGTGCAATGAACATGATTATTCGCATCTGTGTATAAAATGATATAAGTACATACCTATATACATACATATATAGGAATTTATATCTACAGGTATATCACCTGTAAATATAAATTCCTATATAAGTATTCATGAACTTTCTGATTATCGTCGCACGTGTTCAATCTAATTAATCAAATGACCGTGCGAGAAATTAGCTTAATTTAAACTATATATCATTTTGTATCTGTTCATTCATATTCAGTTTTTAACGTTATTGGCTGTTCTAAGATGGAGGCACCCGTTATAACGTGAAACATTATAATTAGTAAAGGGACAAGAAGTTAGGAATGAACACTGTCGCTCATGGACACCAGATACCTGCAAGTAATATCAAACATGAGAATTGGTATCAGTTAATATTAATATAATATTCCTTGCACTTGCAACCAACGACCAACGAGGCAGTAACAAATATATTTTGTAGATATGCTTACAGTCAGATATTGACTGCCTCGTTGGTCGTGTTGGTTGCAAGTGCGACTGCCAATCGGGAGGTCCCGGGTTCGATTACCAGGTCGAACACTACAAAATTTTCTAATTTAGATTTTCTAGTATTGCCTCGGAGTCTGAATGTGTGCCCGGCATATGGCAATAGGCTCACTACCTATTCCATAGTGGCACGTAAACGTAACTGGCGAAACGTGGGAGTGTTCTACATTCCTCTGTCTGCCTTTTCGAGGATTACAGGCATGATGTAATGTTTATGTTACCTATTTTATTCTTCCAATTGTATCTAGAGGACTGAATGCTATTTAAAATGATTTTAAAGAATTCTTCGCGAGTAGTACATAAACTGTCACCCACGGTGAAGTTTTCAATTGATGTTAATAAGTAATTTTGTTTAGTCAATGTCCTCATCACGCCTGAGTCGAAGTTTGAGTCCAGGAAGTGACAATTCCGCCAAACGAAAACTTCCGCGCTGTTAACAACAATCTAAGAATGTCGTTACAAATTCTGTGTTCCTACTAGTGTCTTCCTTCTACTTTTTGATTCATCTGATTAAAGCGTATTTGAGGGGGAAGTACAAAAATAGACACAATAAAAATCTTTACAATCGGCTTTACGCCCATTTTATTTGTAATGATTACCAGGTAAATATGGGAATATGTTATAATATGGTCGAAAGAAAGATTCATCCGGTTTGAGTGTATACTGAAATGCGTTGGCAAAGGTACCTTTAAACTAGGTACTTATGTGTTAGGTATATGAAAATATGGCAAGTTAGATTCTAACGTTTATTATACCTCAGGCCTGAAGATCATGAACTGCTGTCCATTGTTCGAGAGCCTCGCGGACTGTAGGGTGTCGTTGGGGAGAGTCTCCCACGTGCAGGTCACCTCCCATCCAATTTCAGGTTTCCACACGTCAGTCACGTCCACCTTCATGCTGATGGATTCTACTGCAACTGATAACATTAAGAATATACATAATTTTTGAGTTTTATTGTAGCCAAGAGATCTTAAAGTGCGTACGTACCGGGAGGACAAAACTGTCAAGATTGGGAATGACCATGATTGTTTAAGTTGCAATGGTATCAGTATTATATTCTACATAAATAAATATATAGACATTAATTCTGAGTGAATAAAGACTGATATTATTTTAAAAAAATCATCCTATTTATTATAAAGCACATACTAAATCTGCCTTTATAAAGCAGTCTCGTAGCTAGATGGTTCATTTTTTGCGGAAATCAAAAATTTTTGCGGTAGTAAGCCGTTGGTACCTACCTATTTTAATTTCCCGTATGTACCTACATACAAAATATATAAATGGATAAATAATTAAAACAGATAAGAGAAAGTACGTAGATATAATTAAAAAGACAAGGGTGAGGCCGCGAGATTAACGCAGCATCTGAAGAGGGTCGTACAAATGAAACATTGATTTAAATTATTAAGCAACTTTACCTAATCTGTTTCTCGAAGGCCTAAACTGAAGGTAAGTACCTACTGAAAATTTTAACAAATACGAACGCAGTAAGACGGTTATAAAATTCGAATGTTGTAGATCCAAATAAAAGTAACATCACGCCTGTTATCCTCGAAAAGGTAGGCAGAAGAATGTAGTACACTCCCACCTTTCACCAGTTACGTTTACGTCCCATTATGGAATAGGTGGTGGTGATTTAATAACCAATTAACTTACAGGTATCCCATTTTATATTATTTTTGGATATTGTTCCAGCACTTGTAATGTTAAAAGCCACCCGTGCTCAGAACATGATATCTCTCTAAATGTTCATTAGTAACCTAAAATGACCTGTTGATCAGGTCTGCTGACAAAAGTATAGAAATTCTTTTTCCAAATCATTGTGTATATAACTACCGGCACGTCCTTGTATATAACTACCGAATTTTTTTCACTAGTAATTATTTTGATCAAACTACTCAGATTCCTTTTTTTAATAATTTTGTGATACTAACAAACAGAGCACATCGCTTGAAACAATACTAAAAAAGGATTAGTTTTCTGAAAAGTTAATTTATGTATTGTTTTTAAATACTCCTATGTTAAATAGTAAGTTTAAAAAAAAAGAAAGTAACTTCACGCCTGTAATCCCCGAAGAGATAGGCAGAGGAATGCAGAACCACTCCCACGTTTCACCACCAGTTACTTTTACGTCCCATTATGGAATAGGTGGTGAGCCTATCGCCATGCATCGGGCACATATCCAGACTCGG
>DWTO01002056.1:0-14744 GCA_018244755.1 Jemadia pseudognetus
CCCTGCAGATGGCGACCAGCGCGTCCAGCATGGCGCTGTTGTTGTTGACGAGCGGGTATAGCGCCTCCAGCACGCCGCTGCCCGCGGACTGAAACCTGTCCAGGCTCTTGGGCAGTTCCACGTTCAAGATTACACGCAACTCCGTCGAGTGATCTGCCTTCTTACACAATAAGCGCATACACTCTGAAAAATAAAAATATTCGCTTTGAACAATTTAAAATACATATGCAGAATGGGTCGTCAGGGGCAATGTCTTGCAGACCACAAGGTTTAGAGATCTCATGAAGAAGAAACTCACTAGGATCCGAAAGCAGTCGGAGCGTTGTGGAAAAACGTACAGCAGCTAAGCCGGTACATATGTAAAATCATGCATAAGATATGCCTCACCAAAGCAAAGTGAAAAATGGTTGGTTAACGCAGATGTCAAATGTTTATATTTTATTGCCAGGTCCCTTATGATGTATTAATATTACATAATGTTCACTTAAAAAAAAATACATAGCGGGGACGAGTAAGTGAGGTGACCGGCTGAACATACTCAAAGGTTTAGAATGGTTGCGCTCCATTCTACCCATAGAAAGCAAACTTCCAGCCCCTGCAGCTCCTCCAGCGTACCTGCGTAGTGGGGATTGGCGGCATCGGCCGACGCCTTATCGGCCAGGATGGCCAGGATCTCGTGCACGGTGTTCCAGTTGGCGCGCGCCACGGCGGCCATCAGCGCGGCGCCGAGCGGCGCGGCGGCACGCGCGCCCAGCAGCGCGCCGCCCAGCTGCAGCAGCGCAGGCAGGAACGAATCGCAGTGGCAGGCACTGAAGGCGGCGCACGCCTCATCTTATATGCCATTATATGATCACGTATGAAGAGAGTAATCAATGTGGAACAAGCACAGCAGCCATGAGGATAGAGGTATTTGGGTGTCAGGACTCTCTGCCTCCACCTGGTGTGAAGGTATAATGTTATATTATAGAAGCGACCTTTATTCAATGCTTATTGAATGAATTTTATATTTATTGCATATCTTTTCTTGACTTTTATAATTGTCTCTTCTACATTTCTACCGAGGAAGTCTGCCAGGACCGAAGCAAGTAGACATTTGAAGCTATTCTTAGCTAATCTCAGATTATACCTATGGGAAATAGGCGTGACAATATACACAAATATTCTAATTACCTTTCAATGAGGAATTTCATCAATTTCTCGAGGTCTACAACATCACCGCCCGAAAGTGTTCGTAACAAAGCAAACTCCTTACTCCTGCTTGCATCTCTCACTGACTGCTCGATTGCTGACTTTATTGTCTGAAGAGAATTATACAATTATTTGAGGTATGATTTAATAAATTCGTAATTTAAAAATTGAAAAACAAAGTTTAACATTTATGACAAATTATATAAATCATATGATAATCCCTGAACAGATAGGCAGAGGAGTATAGTTACGTTTAGACACCATTATGGAATAGGTCTATTGCCATGCACCAGGCACATATCCAGACTCCGAGTGACTACTATAAAATGTAAATTAGAAAAATCCAATAGTGCCCGACCCGGGATTTGAACCCAGTATATCCACACGTGCAACCAACACGAACGAGGCAGTTGTATATAGAACAATACGGCCATACGCTGTCAAAGGTGACGATGCTGCCATCTAGGTGACAGTACCGCCATCTATTCAATCACAATGATGACGGACGTAGCTCCCATTGATAAGGTATACACGCACGCGCACACACTTACACTCACGTGTCGAGTGTTTTAATATTTATATAATGATTAAATAAAATAATTTATAAACATTAATTTTTAGTTGCATATGTCAAGAATATGAATAGCATAGAAACAGTACAAAATGTACTTGGAGAATCGCTGATGAATAGCTTACGTTCAAGCACTTGACGCGAAAGTCCCTGTCCAGGTTGGCTACCGCGAGACCGACGATGATCAGGTAGGGCTCGTGCACCAGCTGGAACCTCCACTTGGCCAGCTGCGTGCACACGGTCTGCGCGTGCTCAGTGGCGAACAGGACGCACATCGACATGCTGCTGTACAGCTCCGCTGCGCTGTAGTTCTCTGGTTACATAAATAAACATATCCATCAATGGAATACGCGGAGACAGGCTAGTAAAAAATGGCAAAACTTAAAATATTAACCATTCACATGGACAATAAAATCTATAGCCATCCGATTAGTACACCCTAACCAAATGACAGTCAATACAATTTGAATTTGCATGAAAGGAGCCTCCTCGAACGGTGACTATGGTTAATTATAAACATATACTGCCAGGTGCACCCTGTATATTCTGACTAGTCCTTTCACCACGATGACTGATCACTCATGATCACCTATGTACTCAACGAAGAACTTTTTTCTGGGTTTTTTATATTTTTTCATAATAATTATCAACCTTTTTATAGGACCATTGTTGAAAACTGTCTCCTATCAGTTTGTGAGTGTGGGTTAACAGATTTTCATGCCTTTAAAGAACCATTAAAATAAATTCCTAAAACATAACATTACTCATGTAATCTTAGAAGGGGCAAGAAGAGCAGTCTACTGTGCTCCCATGTTTCACCAGTTACCTTAGATGTCCAATCATGGAATAAGTAGTGAGTCTATTACTAGACACCGGGCCCACATCTGTACCTACTCCAAAGTAAAACAAGAATTTTCAAGTCAGAAAAAACCTAATAGCATCTGACCCAACTATCCAACCAAGTATCAAAGTATTTTTTCTTTAAGTGTTACTTTGATAAAAGTAACCTCATATCACGCCTGTGATCCCCGAGGAGGTAGGCAAAAGAATGTAGTACAGCCCCACGTTTCACTAGTTACATTTACGTCGCTCTATGGAATAGGTAGTATACCTATCGCCATACATTTTCATACTCCGAGACACTCCTAGAAAAACTTAGAAAAGTCCAATATTAGTCACACTGGGGATTTGAACCCAGGACCTCTCGATCTCCAGTCGCGCATGCAACCAACACTACAAACGAGGCAGAGGCATAAAAGCTATAATTATTAAAGGTATATCTCACCTAAATTGTTATCCAGGGTACTATCCCAGGAGTTTTGTGATAAGTTTTCATCTTTGAACAGCAATGTATTGTAGTAATCGCTCACATGAGCTAATACTATATTCATATTAACATTCGATCGACACAGTCTGTAAAAATTGTAAATCGTAAAACACATTGTTAAAAAAATTGTTGTTTATTAGTAACATCTAGGCGCACGGCAGTGCGTCAAACCAAGTTCCGGGCTAACACACTCTGTGCATACTTAACATATACAGGAATTACATAAAATATTTCATCTTGGTTTCCGCCTTGTCATAACTTCTTTGTACTTCTACACAGAGCTTTGAGATTTGATATATAATTTGAAACAAGTATTCTAATTTACTTTGAAGTAACTGAAAAACTTTCTTTTGAAAGATTTTTTTTTAGATAGAAACTTGGCCTTTATTTTACGTGTGTTTGATGGAATTACATTTATAGCTTAATATTCGACTAAAGATTAACTTATACGACTCTAGCAAAATGTTAGTTGCTGACAAACAATCACATATAATGAAGACATTCTTTTACTCACTTAAACAGCAGATGCACCAATCCTGGCAGAGCAGAGGGTTCCTCATCTTTAATATATGAACATAACATCCTGACAACTTTTTCATGGTACTCTGGACTTAATTTTACATTACTGAAACAAGATTTCAAGTTGGACATTACGTGGTACAGTATTTCATGCCTGTAATACCCCATAAGATAGGCAGAGGAGTGTAGTACACTCTCATGTTTCAGTGTTACTTTTATGTCCCACTATGCAACAGATTGCATATATGAAGAGAATGATGAACATGGAGGAGGCGCAGCAGGTCTGTAAGGATAGAGCTGTTTGGCACTCAGTGCTCACTGCCGACCCTGTAAGGGACCTAGTGTGAGGATATGTATGGAATAGAGGGTGAGACAATTGCCATGCTCTGTGCACAAAAGCAGAGTATAAGCCATTACTGAAAAATCTAAATTTGAAAATCTAATACTACCCAACACGGAACCTGAAATCAATACCTCTCAATCAACAGTTGCGCTTTGCTACCACTAGACCAATGAGGCAGGCACCTTACGTGCTATCATTCAAAGGTTACATAGCCTATGACAGAATCAAAATCTACTAACAGGACCACTGATTGGGGCTGCACTGTCAGTAACAACTGACTAGACTGTACCATGTAGAATTACTACAACCCCTAAATGATTTACAGTACTGTCAATATAACTGTTAAGTGTTTAGCAGAAATAAAAACACCATAATAAAATAAAATAGTTTGAGTTATTTGAAGATAATGATGAACTGTTGGAGATATTTAAACATCATCAAATGTGACTGATTCATTTAGCAATAACATCAAAATTGACACTTCAACATTTCTTGATCGTGGACATTTTCTTACAACACCTGCATACCATATAAGTGCCTTGTTGGTTGATGGGTTTAGAATCAGGACTACTGATGGAGAGATTTTCAGTATGAATCCTGGGTTAGGTACTGTTGTATGTTTGTAATTTTAAATCCATAGTGCTGCCTCAGACTCACCAGTTACATTAATGGCTACATTACATTACATACATCACATACATCACATCACATACATTACATACATTACATTACATACTTTACATTACATACATTAAATTACATACATTACATTACATACATTACATACATTACATTACAGACATTACAAACATTACATACAGTTACATTAATAACCAACATACACATTTCGTTTATAATCCAAATTAGCCCTAATTTATTTAAAATAACAGCAACAGTTTAGTTAAATATCATAAAACCAGTTATTACATCGCAAACCAGGTTTCTTACTGAATAGACAGAATGCAGTAAAATAAATGAATATAACTTACTGAAACATTGTAGCAAGCTTCAATAGTTGACGCTCCTCCCACCTCTCCCTCCCTCTACTGTCTTCCTTATTGCATTCCTTTAGTAACCGCTCCAAGCATTGCTCAGTATACTGCTTGCCTTTTATTTTGCCGTAATCGTAATCAATGGTATCCAGAGGTGACAGTAAATTGAGACATTCAGGTAAAATGTCACACCATCTGTAAAAAAAAAATTAAAACTTATTCAAGCCTCGCAGTCTCTAATATTTATAATTCTAATACTCACATATCATTCTACAAAGTCACACATGTGTTTCCAACATGCAAGAATTGCTAGCTTTATACCAAGTATGTGTTATAGTTTAGAGGACTGCCCTGAACAAACCTTGAGTTTTCCATAATGTTCTCAAAGGTGTATGAAGTCTACCAATTCCGACTTGTATAATGTGGCAGGTTATAACCATAACCTGCTTAGATCTGAATGGAAGGTAACCTGTGTCAATAGCTGAAGAATAACAAGGTTTAGGAGGATAATGTATAAATATAGAAACAAGCCTACAAAACCGGCGTGCATGTATGAAGAGAATGATGAATGTGGAGGAGGCGTGGCAGGTATGTAAGGATAGAGCTATTTGGCACTCGGTGCTCTCTGTCTACCCCGCAAGGGACCTGGCGTGATGATATGTATGTAGTAAAAAAAAACATTTTTTTCGCAATTCTTTAACAATAATATATTTCAAAAGAATGAATCGATTTCAATAAAGTGGTATTGATATCTGTTGGAACTGTTCAAAAGTTACTTCAAAAAAGTTTGTTAAAATTGTTGACCTGATTTTGAGACAGGTTTAAACAGCTGGCCAATTTTAATAGAAATAAAAAATTTATAAATCATTATAATTATGTTATACTAAGCGATTCTCAGTCACTACAATAACAAATGTATAATGACGTTTAGATTTATTTTTTCTACAATAAAGTTAATTCACACTTAAACACATGCTTCTCAATAACTTAAACGGTACCACTAAACGGAAACAAAGATAAACATAATATGTTTCTAATCAATTGTATTCTAATTGCAGTGACAATCGCAAAAGACATAGCTTCCATTTTTCAATCAATATAACAGTAGGTAAAGAATTAATGTAGTTCACTCGAAGTGCGGAATCTTCATATAAGTAATTCATACTTACAATGTTGAGATTCCAAGAGAAGTTGAATCATTTTTATGCCGATTTACGGTTCCTATAATTTCCCATGAACCGTTTTTATTTAAAATACATTATCCTCATACGTACTAAGACGATTTTGGAATGCAAAATCTTGACTGTAAATACTTGTGTACTTATCCATTGCGTTCATGTTTTTTGACAAAGGAGGGTTCACTCACAGTACCCACATACATAAAATAGAAGAAACCTTGCACAAATATGACGTAACACAGCAGTGTTTTTGACATGTATTCTCATTTTTAATGAACGGTAGATTTATTGGTGTTTCTCAAGCAAATGAACAATATATCAAAATTTAGAGTTGTATGGATCCTCAAAGGAAGGCCGTAGCAGGACCCATGGCACCTTCTAGTATGAAGGCAGCAAGAAAAAGTTTTGCCGTTGTAAGCACGCACATGAAAAATAATAAAGCGGCGAAAGAAATCGTAACTGTTCACACAAGTACACCAAATATTGAGCATCGATTACTTCACAGTGAACAAAATCAAATTTATCGTGGCGAAATCAATGTGCTCTCCATAATGTAAGCGTGCCTTTTATTCTAAGCTCTTTGTGTGCCAATTATGTTCTTAAAGTGTTTCATTGTAGAGATACGAATAAGGACATCATGTGTTGCAAGTATACGGAGGACGTTAAGGATATTGCTGCTGGTTTCATTGATGGAACTATCAGAATCTTCGACTGCGGTACTGGAAACTGCAGCCACACTCTTGTTGACGAAGAATGTCTATCGTATCCTGGTCCTGTAACCGGAATCAAACATCGTCCTGTGAGCAAGGCACATCCTATAACGAACACAATCATAGCATCTTGTAAGTACTTATCCGTTTTATTTAGCTGAACAAATTGACGTAAAAAGCTATCAACTTGAAACAGTTTGATTGTAATCAAATTCACATTTATTGAAGATGTCAATGGGTGTATTAAATGTTGGAAATATAAGTACGACCAGTGTCTTTACACAATAAGAGAGAAGAGACAAACTTTAGGCTTATGTTACCATCCGCGCTTCAGCAAATTTGTGACTTACGGCGATGACGCCAAATTGAACATGTATGATGAAGAAGCTCAGACGCAAGAGAGAGCTTTCTATTCAAGGTAAATCTAATGATGAATATTCTAACAAAGAATGTGAGTATGCTAACAAGCTCGGAGTTAACCAGCGTTGTATTTATAAATATTACGTACGGTTTTATTCCTTAGACAAAGGACATATAATCATGTAAATATGGGATTATATTCTGAAAATCATCAGTTAATTACGTTTTAATTATCCGTTTTAATTTCAGTCAAAGAAAAAACATAATCGATGGTCACACATCAAGAATATTTGCTTGTGCTTTCAATCCAAAATCTCATCACGAGCTGATATCCGGAGGCTGGGACGACACCGTCATTTGCTGGGATGACAGGCAGCCGTTTGCAACGCGATATTTTATGGGAGTGCATATATGTGGCGAGGGCTTGGATTTCGATAAAGCTGGAAAGCAGGTATAGATCGTCTATTTTAAAACTGATCGTCCCTACAGTGCGTTTACTTACACATGCAAATTAGATGACAAACAATGACACGCAAATTTCTCATTGATCACATCAGTAAACAATTATAAACAATTTCATTCAGGTGCCCAGATTTGTCGATCAACTAGTGCATAATAGACTCGACCGTGCCACAGAGCGGACGTGTCGTTTCATCAAAACGCGCGGTTTTCGCCATAGTAACTCAATTGATGCACTAATCGCTCGACTAGTTGACTTAGTGACTAGTTGAGTTAGTCTGAAGGCGAGTCCAAGTTTGCAGTAAAATCGCCGCACGCAATAAGTGTTGCAATATTTACTTTCCTTCACACATTAAAAAAAACTAGTCGGCGGGCGATATTTTCAAATTAGAGGAACATGCATGACCATGTTATGTTGATGTAATTTAATTATTAAACTTATTAGACTTTTATTATTAGACTTTTTCTTCATTTGGGGCTGCAGCGGCGCGAATATAATCAATCCGGAAACATTTTTCTAACTTAAATGTTCAAAAACAGTATTCGACATCCAAATCTTAGCCCTGCAATGTGTCTTACTTTTACAAATATTTCCGCGTCTGATCATAGTTGTACGATATATCGAGATATAATTGTAATTTTGACAACTTTTGTAACTTCTATATTTAATACTTAGTAACTCACACAATTCTTTGAAACCCAAAATGAATTGCAATTAGTTTTACCGAAAAAGTTACTTCTATTCAAAGACATTAATACTTACGGAAATGTTGCATATAGTTTACCCAACTATCTTAGGCTACCAACAGATCTAAAATTGACATTTCTTAACAGTCGTAATTCGGCGCTGTACTAAAAAAAATATTCTAGTTTCTGTACCAAAAAACTGTTATTCTGTCAATTTTATTCTAGATATTAACGTGCTGCTGGCAAGATAGAGATAATATTCAACTATGGGACTACGGGTCATGTAAATTAATAGAAACAATATCGCCAGACATTTATCATTCGAAGCTTTATTGTGGGAAGCTCGTGCCCCAGACAAACTTAATAGTGTGCGGTGGTTCAGACTCCAATATGTTGCGTGTTGTTGACATAAATATGAAAATAGTTAGTATTTGGTATCCTAATAAATAGGCGTGTGCGAATATTCGAATTAACAAATTATTCGAGGCGATTCGAATCGATTAGCATAAATTAAAATTCGAATTAAACTTGTATTCGACTCGAATTTCAAAATGAATAATCGATTCGATTCTAACACTATTCACATACCCCTAAAACAAATACATATGTTACATACAATTGTTTTGGATAGAGGACAGATAAATATGACATTGTTTTGCAGACAGAATGTTCGATACGAAATACTCCAGGCGCCGTGTACGCTTTTGACTTCGGAACCGTAAGAAGAAAACCACGAAAAGTACAAGAAACTTATAAAAAAATAAGCGAGATTGAAAACGTACCGCGCGTGGCTTTCGTTACAGGAAAAAGACTGCAGATTGTAGACTTTGGTTAAAATAATATCTATCCTTAACATAGAACGCTTACCATTTTATTGTCAAGAGTATTAAAATACAAATAACGTTTCGAAAAGAAAAGCTCTCGTAAAAGTTGTACATCAATTGTATCGAATTTATTCTCTTTTAACATATATCTACTCACAAACAGCCGTATAATACAATTTTACTCGATAGACAAATACACTGTGATTTCATTTTGTAAATAGTATATAAAACTCTAGAAAGATAAAATATTGAGTTTGGCAAGAATTCATAATAAATAAAAAGTAAAACCTCTACATAGTATTATACACAGGATTTGAACATCTATTATTCGACCGATTCAAGTTGAGCCTCGTCAACGGATGGGTCTTCCCATGTTGCAATTGTTTTTTATTTTGAGCTTTCGACATCACAGTTGAAACCACTACATTCGGATAGTCGATGGGCGCGATCGCGAGCACCGTGGGGACCATCGCGGGGACCACCGAGGGGATCACCGGGGGCGCCACCGGCGGCCGCTCTGCCGCGCGCTCCGGCGCGCAGTACGAGTTGCGCAGCCGCGCGCGCGCCTCCCCCTCCGCCACCTTGCACTTTTGGCCGAGCACGCGCGCGTCCGCCGCCGTCTCGCTGCGCGCGCGGCCCGGCTGGTCGTAGCGGCCCACCAGCACGCGCACCGACAGGTCCTCGCCGGGCGGCGACGCCGGCGGCCGGCTCCGCGACTTGGAGCGGTGCGCCGGCTCCGACTCGGAGCGCGCCTCGAACTCCTTTTTAAGGTTGCTGACGAGGCCGGCGGGCGAGGGCGGCGAGGGCGGCGAGGCGGCGAGCGCGAGCGGCGCGGCGCGCGGCAGGTCGCCGTGCGAGTGCGCGGCGAGGCGGCGGCGGCGCGGGCCCGCGCGCAGCCACGTGTCGGCGGGCGCGGAGGCCGACAGCCGCCCGCCCCACGTGGACGCGCCGCGGTCGCGCGCGCGCTCCATCCGCGCCGCCGCGGTCGCGAGCTCCTTCAATATGGCACACGTCTCGTTGAACTTGCGCTCGTTGGCCGCGATGTCGACGGGCGGGCGCGCCGCGCGGCCGCGTGCCTCCGTGTGCTCGCTGATGATGCCGAGATCGGAAGCGGATTTTTGCGCTTCGGCGGGCCTCTCCTCCTCTCGGCGGTCGACACGCTCCTTGACGCGCTTGGGCTCATCGCGAGGACCCACGTGCGGGCGCGCGGCCCGAGTGTCGTACGAGCCCCAGGACGAGTGGCGCGACAAGTCAGGCACCACGGCACTATCGAAGGAGCTCCACGAACTTTGTCTACTAGGCGGCGGAGCGTCATCGTCTATGGTTCTTCTGTCGTCACAGTCTATATTACGATCTACGGAATTATAAAAAGCGTCATTCATTTTCATTTTTATGTCCATTATACCACTGTCACTCTTCACTATATTATCACTATCACCGGCGTTTCGTACGTCCTCACCACGCAGCCACGGCACTTCCCCAGGATCCCACGTGTGAATTTTATCAGTTTCAAAGTCTAAATGTGAATATTTTTGACTTAGATTCCTCGGCGAAGAAGATTGCGGAGGTTTAGAAGACGGTTCTGTCGTCAAACTATTGACACTTATTGACGTCTCTGACGACCGACTGCTCGACACGTCGTTGCCGTTTCCAAAATTTAATCGCTGATATTTTTTTGGAAAGTCGCGTCGATCGCTCGAAGATGCATTCTCTATTTCATTAACTATGTGTTTAACAGAAGGCGCGCCCTCTTCCTTTAGCCTAATAATTTGATTTGGTGACACGCTGTAACTTCCACTAGCGCATGGCATAAGCATGTGCCTAGTTTCGGACGCTAAGTTCTCGAGGGACACAGAAGTCGGCGGGAGCAGTTCGGAGGCGAGCTTGGTATCGGGCGACCAGGAGCGCGGCCGCCCCGAGTACGATCCGGTCAATGCTAAGACCAAAGGTGTCGGATCCATTATTTTGTTTTCTATCTTCGACCCATTTTTGGGAGATTTCAGATTAGTTTCCGATTTGGACCTTTGCAACTTTTCTTTATTTTTCATCGCATCGAGAATACCTTGGTAAGTCTCGAGCTGATTAAGGAAATTCGTGTTAGGTTTGATACAACTCCTTTTCGCTTTAACATGTTTGAGAGCTCTTTCAAAATTCCAATTGAACGCTTTCATCGCGTACGCTATTACCACGGAAGCCGATCGACTGATGCCCATTTTGCAGTGAACGAGGACCTTGGAGCCGTCGTTGCGCGCCTTATTTATATACTTGAACGTGTTGTCCCAATGCTTCAATAGGTCCGTCTTCTCATCATCATACACTCGTATGTTTAGGTAATCGAACATACCAGGAAAGAAATTGTCTATCTCCCTTGTCACATTCAATATATGTCTTACCCTGAAATAATAAAGGAAATGGTAAATTGAGCCTATAATATAAAATAGGTGATTCAATGAAATCTGTGCACTAAGCTACCAACCCGTTCCGTTGCAATTCTTCCAGATTGCTAGCGTTCCACTCTGAACCGAGATACACGTGGTCGAATATCTCCGTGGGAGCGTCCATTTGGCCGAGAATTGTGAGCATTTCTTGATCTATGAACGATTTGTACTCGGCCAGGTCCATGTCGAGCTCGTCCTCCAGACGGCCCCGAATGGCCTTGCTCGTGACTTCGTCCAGGTCCACACTCATCATGATCTCCTTCAGTGTACACCGAATAACTCTCTCAGTTTCGTCTCTCTCTCGTGGCCTGGAACGTGAAAATTGTTATCATTCAATAACATTTATGGAGATGGAAAAGTTAAGTGTTATTCTAAATGCTCAGTTGTTCAGGATTAAAAAATATTGATATATGCAAGTCTAAACTAAATTTTTACAAATATGTATTTTCATTTATTATTTGATTTAAATATTTCCTGATGTGTTCATATAATTAACAGTTGATACGTCTCAACGACGGTGAGTGCGTAATTGTTTTGCTCCGCAAGTTGCATGCTAATAACGCGTTCAATTAACGCATTGCCCAACGTCCGATCCTTTTCTAGGCCAAGGAATGAGGTCTAGGCATTGTTTGCTTCGGCTGTTTTGATGTGTACGTAAATCCTATACCAAAAGTACTTTTAATTACTTATAAATACGTGTTCCTTCCAGGTGTAGGTACTTCACCCGACGGATCTGACGCGTAGCGATAGGTATGCGTCTAGACGCTGATAACACACAGATCTTATTACTCCGTACTTTATTACATTCATATGACGAAGTGTTTTCGTTTTCGAGTTAATTTTATTTTAATTAGCTGATAAGTGTCCATTCATAAACCACTCGTGCCGCTCCGGGTCAGTATCACTTCCGTTGCGTGCGCACCGAGTTTTTACTTAAACACGTTAAAAGATTCTCATTACCGGTTTTGTGTTTAGTGTGTTTGGCTATTAGAACGATGTTCCTTTAAGCAATTATCATTAACCGTTCCGATTCACCCTGGAGACGCGCACTGGATTATACTCCGACCCTCCCATAATTGCAGGGAAATCCTAGCGACGAAATGTGGTGAAAAGGTTGCGAGCGTACTAATTGAATCTTATGAAGAATCATCATCATCAGCCTATTGCAATCCAGTGCTGGACGTAAGCCTCCTCTAAGGGGTTATGGCTTATGGATTATTCCACACGCTGTAGTAAACCGTAATAGAGCGAGTGCTCACTTCAGTCTAAGGGAATCCGGAGAAGGCGGGCGGCGGGACTCGATGCAGTCCATGGCGTGCCACTCGTTGAGGCAGGAGCGGTCGGAGTCGACGCGGCGCTCGTAGTGCGCGCACCACGCGTGCGACGCGCCGCCCGCGAAGTGGTTGAGGTCGCGCGCGCGCGCGCTGGCGCGGTGCAGCGTCTGCAGCGCCGACCTGCCGCCACGCGCCCAGCGAGCGTTAGCCACCGCCTCTACCTTACGCCTCTATCTCTACTACCTATGCCGTGTTAGCAACACCTGTGAAAGACGACGGTGCTTCCATCTAGGCGATAGTCTCGACGACCCGGCGACGGTGCTGCCATTCGCCAAACAACAATACTGTGCTACTACCCACAATAGAAATGCGCTCTAGTGGGTATGCTATATCTAAGTAATCTAAGCATGACATTACGTAACGTTAACAGCCGTTATATAGCCGTAACGAAAAGACTAGGTCTCGTTGCTAACAAACTGCAAGGCATCGGTAATAACGGCACTGGTAATATGTAGATTGTTCAAGTCTACCATTGATGTATACCAGTTTAGGATTGTGGTTCTAAAACACATCCATAATCAATGCATTTTTATATATCAGCCCCGAACAACATTGTTGTTCTGTACTATAAGTGTATTAATAAATATAATAGGCATGAACTAAACATAGTCAATACTGTGGACATTTTCAAATATTTCACCACAAATTGAATTGTCATTCTTAAAATTGGAGCAATGGTATTTTAGGACGAAAATAATCCAACCCAAACTGAAAATGGATATGTTAGCTTTTCTTGGCGTAGATCAATTTCCATCTGATTCATGTCCTAAAATAATATTTGCGTTATAAAATATCACAAGTGGGTCGCTCGCTCCATCATAGGTTCACTTGTCCATCGCACTCGAATGCGTCATGAAATCCATGACGCGATTTTCAACGAACGTATCTACCTACCTGCCTACTAGTCATATTCACATTAGACGCGCCAGGGGGCACTAGTCGCCAGCTAAGTTTATCGGATCACAATTCGCACTCACCACATGGCCTGCACCGACACCGGTTTGAATATGTGCTGCTGATTGCAGACGCACACGCTAAATCCTCTGTGGACAATGAATTGCTAATTAGTTATTGTTCCTGCGACGCACGCGGCGCGCGAGGTGACTCTCACTCACATCGGTGCGGGCTGCGGCGCGGCCGTCGGCTACACGCGTGTTGTAGCCGTTATCGTGGTCAGTTAACAAGACACCGAGCGCTGAGCCGATGCCGCCGTGCGAGCGACTCAAGTTAACGATGCCAAATGATCGGCAATCAGCATTTATCTAACGCGTCCACTATCAATCATGATTCAATTCAACAACCATAACAATACACCGCTGCGTATATTGAAACTAAAAGTATATTAAAATAATTCATACGCACAGACGCACACGTCCATACAACGCACGGACACTCAAGTGTATATCGATGCAACATAGTGCATGCGCCTAACAATCTGAGCGCCTAAATTAATTGAGTTCTATTTGAAATATGACCGTATTGTGTAAACTATGATATCGCTACGAAAATATAAATAAGTAATTTATCAATATGTACTATTGTCTTTCAATTGTTTCGTAAGCAACTGGGTTCGTTGTGGAATCCTTATAACGGGAAAGAAAAGCTAAAGCAAGAATAAGTTGAAAATTTAATTAACCGAAATGGTTACCAAACTCAAAGCAAAATCAATACTTTAACAAAGGTAACCCGACCTACCCACTATTATACAGTTAAGAAAATGGGCCAAAATTTAATTTGATTCAAATCAAATCAAATATCATTTATTCAAAATTGGCTCATAACAAACACTTTTTGCACGTCAAATGAAACTACCA
>DWTO01002057.1:0-14742 GCA_018244755.1 Jemadia pseudognetus
AAATCGGTATAGATTGATGGTAATCATAGATATCGGTATAATTCAGTTAAATGATAACGGGTATTCATTGACTTTTATGCGGTACGAAGTTCGCCGGGTCACCTAGTAAAGAATAAAGAAGTTAATAGTAGATAACTAAGAAGAAGTTATTAGTAGTAGATAGTAATAATAGAATAAAGAAGAAATAAATAATAATGTTCTTTCATATTTTTGCTATTCCCCGAGTGTCTACCATTTTATTATATCATGAATTTATGATTGCTCATTGTTTTATAATGAATATAAATGAATAGATGATTAATGTCCATAAAATGTTCTGTGACATATCTATCTTGAAAAAGCTTGTGCAGTACACAAAGGTAGGACGAGAAAAATTGCGAGAATGAGATTCATTGTTAAAGATGACCTTAGCAATGTGTAGACTCCTACGCGTGCAAGAAAACTCTTCAAGGTCTGATGAAGTTAACGATTCGATACGTCCAGGTATAGTAAGTCTGGTCACCTACACTCCTAATTAATTCCGCGTCTGAACGCAGAATATAAAGATGTACTGTTAATCGTAAAAACATACACAATCGCGCTCTAATATCAATTGTACATAACATAACATCACACCTGTATTTACCGAAGTGGTAGGCAAAAAGGTGAACTAATTCGACATATCAGCAGGGAGGTTAGCCTATTACCATACACCGGGCTTAAATCCAAACTCCGTACAACTGGAGCATTCTACTGGAAATGTCAATTTAAAAACTCCAATAATAAACCGGATCTAACCCGGAGATCGAATCCAGGACTTGGCAATGCAACCACTAAATCAAAAAGACAGTCAATTGATGTTCAATATAAATTAATAACTAATAATACTGTAGTAGCTCCGAAAGTCCGAATTGGGATCCAATTATAAAGCCGAGAATAACACGTTACTAGTACCAGAGTTAATTGACCCACTAACTCGGTAGGGTCAGGCGTGACTGCCATAATAAATTCACTGATTGTATTGTGGCTGATGAATACGAGATTTATAGAAGCGCCGATAACAATACAACATATATAATAACACGAGTTTAGTTATCCTTATCTAGGCAAATTCGGTCAAATACTGGTTGATGGGGGAGTCAAGTGTTCTAAAAGAGAGGGATGAATGTAATGGAAAAGGAGGATGAATTAAATACACACAGATAATATTCAAAACTCGATGCTGTTTCTGTAGCCCTAAAGGGAGCTGACAACAAGGTAATCTAATCATTGCATAATTTACTAATTAATTTCTGTCGAGAATTATTTCACGCATCCTACAGATAGATTTTCACGTCATGAGGTTCAAGGTGTGAATTCCTTTCGTATGTTGCATTGATTGACAATTTTACATTTAGTAATTTTGCTATTAGATTTTTCATGAAAAGCGAAGTATTCAAGTACATATTTTAGAATGTTATCTTCATTAGTTTCAGTAACATGTCAATAATTAATTTAATGTGGAAGAGTTGTTGGGAGGATCAATTCTAGAGAATAATCCTAAAGATTCATCCAGTAAAAATTTTAATAGATTAGGTGACGTTCTGCATTTCAATTGTTTTAATTTGTGATGATGTCATTATCCTCAGGGTAGCCAATATTCCACAAATGGTTATTGTACACAATCATTCAAATTGTCACGGTAAACTTAGATTAGTATCAATTGCACTTTGAAATCGCTTACTCGTTTTCTGAGAACAGTCTAGTGGTGACATACTCATTCATGCCTTTTCCGGGCAACACTGATCGACTTGTCAACTCTTAAGTTATGGTTGTGACCGACATAATTCATCATATTGATCTTGGCATGAACAATTATATTAGATACTGAGAATTAGATGCAATGATGTCTTTGGTAGTAAACTTTATTTTCGAATGATCCATTAACAATACCTACGTTACTATAATTAGAACCGAGTACCATTTCATGTGGTTGCTCGACTTTAATTGCATGGAACTTCAATCACATATGTGGAGTGTTGATGTAAATATAAATATCTTGTTTTTTATTTGGGAGGTCTGCTACGGAAATACAGTAACTAGTACCTACTGTTGGTATAAAGTAATATCAATAAAATTTCTCGTTGCGATCGCCAGGAACTCGTGAAGGAGAAACGCGCATAAGTTTAAAATTTGGCAAGCTATGTTGTAATAGAATACGTGAATTGGGTCGCTTTAATTTTTGTCACAAGTAGAAGCTGCTCACAAAACGTGTAGTAGTAAAATTAGTGTTCAATTAGGTTTCAAAGATGACCTATTGCACTAATGATTTATGTCACTATGACAAAGACCATACATACGGAATGTCCACTTCCGCTTCCTCTACGGTTAAACATTTGTCCACTCTGAAGGTTCACAGGAACATTTTCTATGTAAATATTTGAAGATGAGTCAAAATCCGTGAGCAGTTCAATTTTGGATGTACTATGTGACTTTGTACCTATAAAAAAATGACTAATGTCCATTTACTGATTCCATCAATGAATACATAGATTCTGTTTCTCTGTAGCCAAGCTCTCGATCTTTGTTTATTCTATGACATCACCGGCCGAGGCTTGTAGGAGTAGTATAGATGTGGTGTAAACGACGGGAACTCGCAGTCCATGACGGCATACAAGAAGAACTGCACGTTTGTTCAGCAAATTAGCAAGTTGTTAGGAGCCGATCAGGTATAGGACTCGAACGAAACCGAGAGTGTTAGTGGATTGTCGGTTTAATGCGGATCGTTATAGTGAAAAAGTTTGAATATGGAATATTTCAAGGATTTGTGGAGGTATTACTTTGGAAAGCGGCAGAAGTACATCATAGTACCGTTTCAGCCAGGTATAATTGTGTACACGAAATGAAATATTTGAATGAAAAATTAAGCGTTTTGTTTGACAATTAAGGCGACGATTTTGTGGTAAATTTAAATGAGTTTTCTGTTTGCATTCAAAAATATTGCTTTTCAATGAATACCTACTAGTGATGAGATGAAAATACAACTCATGAATGAAATTGTTGGATTTATTTTTAAATGACAAGCAAACAATTCCCAGTTACCTACTTGATATATTGGTCGATTGCCAGAACCAATAACGGATTCTTGGCGATGACGAGTGTCGATATGGATTTTGTAGTGACGAATATTGTCTCGATTGTTTTTTACTAATGATATTGATAAATCTTATGACATTGATAGCGTAGTGTATCGTGAATAAATTTTCCAAAATATTTGATTACACTAAAACTACATACCCGAGAACGGTATAGTTTTGTTTGCTATTCAATTAACCCAAAGAATCGGTATCATGTCGAGCTTAACAATCGCGTAATATGTATTTTAAAATAGCATGTTGTTTATTCAGATGTCATCGATGGAACTAGACAAGGCGTACTCGCGATACAAGGGATTGACTTCTGCATCGAGGCCAATGGAGAGAATCATCACACGAGCAAATTCAATCTCATGACAAGAAACGTCGACAGGTGTCTGGTGATCAGGCGAGGTCAAGCTTTTAAATTGGATCTTCTCTTAAACCGACCATACGACGCCGCCAGAGACGCCGTCTCCTTCATATTCTATGTGGCAGGTATGAATAAACGGTTTATTATTGCATATGTCTATTAATGTTCTATTTTAGGCGCTGGTAAGAGGTATAATCGAATCGATATTGTGAACAGATGTGGAGAAGCGTGGGCCGTCAGACGAAACGTCAGCGGCCGTGCCAATGTTGGAAAAGGGGTCGGAAACTTTGGGAGCATGGAGTGCGGTGTTCGAAAGCCAAATTGACTCCCATTTAATGGTTGCCGTCACCCCGGCCGCCGATTGCATCGTGGCCGCCTGGCGTATCGACATCGACACGAAGCTAAACGCGGGCGGATCTCTAAGTTACACGCACCCGCAGCCGATGTACATTCTGTTCAATCCTTGGTGCCTTAATGACAGCGTTTACATGCCCGGTGAGTTAAACAGTTTCCTCAAGACGCACTTCCTCGATTTTAATATTGTTTGCAGCTCGTATTATCGATCGATCATTTAAATCGATATCATTCGACGGTTTGTTTATTAGTCATAATTGATGTTTCAAGGATTGGCAAAGAGTCTGAAAGTGTTTTATTTTTAGGCCACACGCATCGCGAAGAGTACGTACAAGAAGACGGTGGTTTAATGTTTAGAGGTGTATACAACCGTATAAAACCGAGTCCTTGGAATTATGCGCAGTATGAAAAGGACATTCTTGAGTGCGCGCTTTATCTAGTCAGAGAAATAGGAAAGGTTTGTTTGTGTATGCTTTTTACGATGACATTTTAAATATCATTAAATGTTTCAAATATACTGTCTTGTCTGTCATGTTGGTTGCAAGCGCGACTGCCGATTGAGAGGTCCTGGGTTCAAATCCCAATTACTGGATTCTCAATTACTGTTATATTTCGTTTATTGTAAACTAAAAGTTCTTTTTGAAAACGAGACGTCATTTTCAGGTCAAGGGTGGGGCCAGGGGCGATCCAATCAGGACTGTTCGGGCCCTTTCAGCAGCTGTAAATGTTCAGGACGACAACGGAGTACTGTTCGGTAACTGGGGCAAGGAGCTGAGTGATTACGCGGGCGGCACTCATCCTCTAAAATGGGTCGGTTCGCTTGCGATCTTGCAAAAGTATTATGAAAAGAAAAAACCAGTAAAGTACGCACAGTGCTGGGTGTACGCTGGTGTCTTAACTACAAGTAAGTATTACATAATTATTAGTTACAATTTACTATCCATTACACGCAGTGAACATTTTCATTCTATAATGTAATAATTGCATTTGCAAATATTAAGACTTGGGCCGTTATTCTGAGTGGAGACCCGTGTCCGACAGTGGAATGTTAAAAGGTGGAGAAAAATGCAAATGATTCTCAACCTTTCATTGCAATTGTCTTTATATTTATATATTTAATGTATTTAATGAATTTACACCATGACAATTTTTAATTTATGTATGATTAGGTATGACTACATTTTATTACTTTTTCCCCGACTGGCTGTCTCGTTGCAAACGCTACTGCTGAAAGAGAGATCCTTGTTCCAAACCCGGAACGGGCACCAATAGATTTTTTAACATAGATTTTGTAATAGTGGCTCGGAGTCTGGATACATGCACAGTGTATGGCAATAGACTCACCACCTATTCCATTATGGGACGTAAACGTAACTGGTGAAACGTGGGAGAGTACTACACTCCTCTGCCTACCTCTTCGGGGATTACAGACATGATGTTACGTAATTGTATGCATTATGTACTGAATATTCGTAATAAATGCGGGTCTTGTTGTTTACCTTATTAAATTAATTAATAAATGATATCAGTAGGTATATTAAAAACAGTCACGATCAGCTGTTCACTTCTTATCTTTAATTCGAACTGTATTCGAAGTTAATGGTTAAAGTGTATTTATACAAGACGATTATTTTTATATTAGCACTATCGACCTGATACGCCAATTGGCGTCCTAACCAAAACTAACATTGGCATCATATATGAAACCAATTGGCGTCATGTATGAAATAATCATATTGCTATATGTGTTTATGTAAAGTACTGACTCTCGTCAAAACTGCAAAACATGATTATTTCATATATGACACCAATTATAGTTCCTTGTCAATAACGTTAGTTTTGGTTAGGATGTCAATTGGTATGCCCGGTCTATAAAGTGTTAGAATAAAAGTCAAGCATATTGTCTTAAGAGGATTGGACGTTCTGTACCTCCTAGCACTGACTATTCCTTTCACTTATAAATACGTCATATGTGGAACTTCTTTGTGTCTATATACACATATTTATTGTATTCGTCATTCTTTTGTAATAATTTTAATTAGTGCAAATGTATGTGCATACACACAAATTTCTGAAGGTTTTCGAGCTTCTATCACAAATCGTATCGTGCTTGACTGCCTCGTCTGTCTGTAAACTATTATTCGGTTTTTGTAGCTTGAAATCCGGTAGTAGCTTGGAGATTGGACTTATGCCGGATTATGCCAATAGGCTCTCTAAGCACTATAGGTAATTCAATGGGACGCATAACATAATTGGTTAAAATTGTGAGTCCCACATTCCTCTGCCTTGGAAATAGGTGTTGTTGCTATTTAATTTGCATTATCAGAATAAAATGTTCAGGACTTAGCCTTTATTTTAACTGTTTGTCCTTCAATTAGTTTGTGATTTGGATAGTTGTTTCCGCTACCGCCTTCTTGAATAATTTATAACGTTTGCAATTAGGCTAAATGTGCATTGATTACAATGATGATAATATGAATGTATTCTGAATTTAGTTTGCAGAGCGTTGGGAATTCCCTGCAGACCAGTGACAGGATACGACGCAGCCCACGACAGCCAAGGCAGCTTAACCATTGATATTATTAAGAGTGAGGAGGGAGAAACTTTGGAAGAGTTCACCAGAGACTCCGTGTGGAACTACCATGTCTGGAATGAGGTTCGTCTTGCTTTCACACACACCTTTCGCCTAGATAATGTTTCATGATTTTACAAGTTTTTGCCATTAAAATGTTACTCCAATTGTCACGATGGGAAAGACGATAGTCTCTGGTAATTTTTTGGTTGCAATAAGCAGTTAATCTGCTAAATTAATAAACAAATACAGATAAAACGGATTTGATATTTAAGGGCATGTAAATAGTACATAGTCAAAATTCAATAATCTTCAATATATACGTATGTCTAGTTTCATGGAAATTTTTATGTTCCCGACGAAAGTATGGAAGTTAGAGGAATAACTCTCGATGAAGAGAGTTATTCATTCAAAAAGAGAGATCGCAGGAAATGGAGTGATGGATATTTTGTTACTATTAGTTCTAACATAAATCATGGCCGTGAATTCCTATTTTACGATATCAATAAATGTTTATTGCCTACTTACATTAAGGTTTTGCTTATTTTATAGCTCCATCTGGTTTCGTAACACAATCGTTACCAATTCACAATCTGCGTCAATGAAACTGAGAGCTTTTTTTTCCTTCTGTTCCATTTTGGACTGCCTCGTTCATCTAGTTACTGCCTCGTTTGTCAAGTTACTGCCTCGTCGATCGAGCGGTTGCACGTGCGACTGGTGATCGAGCGATCCTGGGTTCAAATCCTGGGTCGGGTACTATTGGATTTTTCTAACTAGAATTTGTGGATATTTCTAGTAGTGGCTTCGAGTCTGGATTTGTGCCGGGTGCACGGCAATAGGCTCACCACCTACTCCATGATATGACGTAAACTTAAGTGATGAAACTTTGGAGTGTACTACACTCCTCTGTTTATCTCTTCGGGGATTACAGGCGTGTTGTTACGTAATATTACATATTTTTACATAAACACATAAGTTACGCAACAACAAGCAAGGGTGATTCTTCTGTATCTTTTTATTACTTTTAACATTTCCAGTTAAGATTAAAGCAGGTATAAAAAAATTCCAGGTGTGGATGGAGCGTCCAGACCTAGGTGCAGAGTACGGCGGCTGGCAGGCCATCGACTCCACCCCGCAGGAGACATCCGAGGACATGTTCCGATGCGGGCCGTCGTCGCTCAGAGCGGTGCGGGACGGCGAGCTGCAGCGGCCGTACGACGTCTCCTATGTGTTCGCGCAAGTCAATGCGGATAAGGTAAGAACTATATAATATAATAAGGATAGAGAAAATATGAATAATGTATGAAGAGGGTAGTGCATTCTTGAAGAGGCCTCGTCCATGATGATGATGACAATGATGATAACGATGATGATGATAATGATGATAATGATGATTAGAGTAATGAATCTACAAACAGCACGTCGGGTTTGTAAAAATAGAAATTCACTCTGCGTTCTTACCTTATCTCTTAAGGGGTCTAGCCAACGAAAATTATTCGAGAGCATAATTACAAATACACATTGAGATTATCAGTAATACTTGAAGTTGATCACGTCTACACGTTCTGACGAGGAGCACCTGTGCCAATAAATTGTTATGCATTGCTTACTCCGGCATATTTCGGCGCTGTCGCTGCGATAATAATCGTTAAAAATTATACGTTACATTTTTGCTTCCAACGTAACTGGATCTAGGCATAACTTATTATACCATATGATTATATATGTTTTTTAAAAAGCGTATACTTTAACCTTGTTTTTTATTAACGAAGTACGTAAACACGTAAACAATTGTCATTTTAGGTAGATTTTATTTTAAAATAAGTAGGTACAACTACCGCGTAAACAACCTACGTATTTACTCGCTGCCCACGGTATGTCGCGACTTTGCATTAGGTATTCTACTTTTGCACGTACCTAAGATTCATTATTTTAAATATTACACGCAACTAAGTAATGTATGATTCAAACATGCATTCAGCCTACACGGGTGGACGTGATGTAGGTAGAACTACAGAAATAAACTGACAGATGTATAATACACAGTTATTGTATTAATGTACAAATGTGTTTACAGACGAAGCTATAGTATTTATAAATATACTGTACTATACTCTATGTTACAAACGTGACATCACGCCTGTAATCCCCGAAGAGGTAGGCAGAGGAGTGTAGTTGTGTAGGAGTTTAATACCAATGTCTTTGTGTTCCTTATCAGCGGTTTGATGTCTTAATATGTGTGTTCGCATATTATGACAATGTAAGAAACATATATACCTACCTAATATTGTAGCTACATATGTTATACTAACATATAAACCGTAATATGCCTTACTAAGTATACTATAAAGCTTGGTCAGTGACTTTTCATGTTTTTATACTATTACAGAAAATGGTTACATTTGAGGAAACCCTAATTGTTATTACAGATTCTTTGGAAATATTCAGGAGAAATACAGCCACTTAAACTCATGGCACGCGATACGACATCTGTTGGTCAGAATATCTCCACTAAGACAATTGGAAAAATGGAACGCGAGGTATGTAAAGATATTCAATCAATTCATTCTCCTTTTCTCTCTATAAACGCAAAAACTTTTCGCTTAGCTCGTCTACTCCATGTATATAATACCTCTAGTAAAATAAATCAGCATGTTAACATTATGAATTTTGATATATTTATTATAGAACGTTTAATTAGTAAAAGAGCCATCTAGTACGTGTGTTTTGTACTACAAAACTAATGTAGCATGGTATACTTCGTCAAACATTGCTATTACAACTGTTTAGGCGCTAGCAATTTGTATTGTATCCTTTTTATAACTGTCACCATTGGATGCAATAAAATTATAGATTTCCGTTTGTACTCACGGTAAATTGTTAGGCTTGTCACAATTTCATTTTATTCAATTATTGTTACATTGTATTTTAACGCACAGGACATCACACATATATACAAGTACCCAGAGAGAACGTTCGAGGAGCGGCAAACCATGGAGAAGGCGCTGCGGAAGTCGGAGAGCATCTTCGCGCGGTACTACCTCAACGACGCCTTCAACGATGTTACTTTCGATTTCGAGTTGAGAGACGACATCAAGATCGGTCAGGACTTCACAGTGGTATGTGCACTACTTGGTTTAATCCTAAGATAACGTTTCCTTCGGTATAATCAGCATTGAATCGGTGAGTAGGAAGAAGCAGAATGGAATCCGGTCTGTGTGTATGGCTGTTGCACTGGTCTTAGCACTTACTTCAACTGTAATTTGAACAGGACTCGAAGTTTCTAGTCACGACTTGCTAGTCGAGATTAGAAACTTCTGGTGCTACTTTGCATTTTATTCTAGTCTATTCGATTGCGTACATTGCGTACAAATATGAACGATATATCTTCTTACATTCGTAGGTGCTTCACATGAAGAACCGTTCCATGAGCGAGCAGCACGACGTGCGCGGCGTGCTGCGCGTGGACGCCGTGACGTACACGGGCGTGGCGGCCGACTCCGTCAAGCGGCGCGAGTTCGCGCAGACGCTGGCGCCCGCCACTAAGGAGCAGGTCGAATTACGCGTCACCTTCGACGATTACTTCAAGAAGCTTGTCGATCAGGTACTTTTTTGTACTTGTACTCCGCACTATATTTCGTATCAATGAAAGCGGTGGGTACTTACAATTAATTGGAAAACAATTTTATTTATATTTGAAACTTAGTCCATCTGTCTATCAACTGATACAGCCACATATTTATTTACAAAATTAAAGCAGTAGTGTAAATATGATTGCGCATTTATATTCTGTAATGGGCAAAGAAATTCATGTTAACTCTTAATGTCTTACTTTAGAATTATATTATGTGAAGACTTTTATGTATTCAATAAAAGTCTTTAATATTAAATCAATATGAATTTATAGGTACATGATTTTATTTCTCTAGGCTTCCTTCAATATCGCTTGCTTAGCAACCATAGTAGAGAAAAACTTCGACTTCTTCGCCCAAGATGACTTCAGAGTGAGGAACCCTGACATCAAGATCACCGTGGACGGCAAACCGGTCTCACATAAGGAGTTCAATGTGACCGTGAAGGTGGAGAACCCGCTGCCGATACCGCTGAAAAATGGCAAGTTTTACATCCAAGGCCCGGGATTGGAGAAGCAGCTTAAAATTGAGCTTCGCGAGGTAAGGACCTGAAGATAAGCTATGGTTATGATACAGCGCAGTATTACGATGTCGCTTCTTAAAACATTATACAGTTCTTCATTTGTACCTTTTTTCGTGTCGTATATCAGAGAAAAGCTGTCATATTCGTTAGTATAAAAAGTCATTGGAACATATTTCCAATTAAAATAAGTGTAATTGAAAACCTATTTTGATTAAGGAAATCTAACAAGAAATCCATTTCCAGAACGTAGCTCCAGGCGAGTTCGCAACGGCTCAGTTCAAGCTGACGCCGCCGTGGGCCGGACGGCACCAGATATCCGCCAAGTTCACATCCAAGGAGATCCGGGACATCGACGGCTTCCTCTCCCTCGCGGTGAGCGCGCCCGACGCCAACGGGTACTCCGCCAGCGACACCGCGGAGGCTCGGCAGATATAAACAAGCCTTACGAGTGTCATTGCACACATTTGTTAATACGCTAAGACGAACATTACAAGAAAAGCGTTTTATACGCAACGACTAACGACGTGCGTCGTATGTACGACGTACGATGATTGTGTAAAGTTTAAATAGGTATTTTGTAATTTGAACAATGTCTGAAAATGTATCGTATCTTAGATTGATGTTCTAGAAATATACAGTAATGTATATTTACTTTAAAAATAGGATCTAGCTATGTTTACTAAAATTGTAGCGTTAACTATTTTACAGCTGGTTTATATTTTGACATTTGCTACATAAATCGTTAAATATAAATATAACCTGATTGATTTTGGTTCTATTTTATTAACGAACACATTAAGTTAAGATATACTTAAAGCATCAGATGTTACTTACGACTTAAAGTTTATATATGTATATTTCTTATTTCGAAATATTCGATATTAAATTAAATCTTGGATGCAAAGAGTGCGTAGGTGTTAAACAAGGCGTGTATTAAATAAACTGCCTACAATTATTAGCTATACTAAGTCATAATTTATTTTTTGTACTATAATATTGTAATCTATAGCTGTACAGAATTAATTGTTAATTATTATTGATTTACTTATTAATGTATTAAGTTATGTACATTTTCTAAATCTGTATGATCTTTTATCGGCTTCTACATCAAATATTTAAATTTAGAATGAACAAATAATGTTTCTTTTTAAAATTTAAGTCGTTATATTTTGTTTATGATCTTGTGTGCTATTAGCGTTAAGAATATGAATTTTTATACAGCATTATGTGTACTAGCATTTTAAAAATATATTGTCTATAATCATTTCCATATTATTATTACTGAAGTTAGTGAAGTATTGGATCGGTGCTATAAATTACTACTTTAGTTACATAGGTCCTACTCTAGTTGAAATAAGGTTACAAAATCTAATGCAATACTCTTACATAATTACTTCCAAAATAAATATTTAACGTTCAATTGTGATTGTTTTATTTATTTCAATCCTATTCAATAACGCATTATTTATGTTTAAATAAACATGTACAAAATAAAATTTGAAAATAAAATTAGTGTTTGTTTGGGAATTTTAAATAGAACTTTTTCGAGATTATGATCATTAAATAAACGTATTTTTTCGTCTCTTTTTCATTCAAATTAATCCCAAAGACGGCAGAAGTTTTTAAATTAAATTTCGCATGTCAGTCACAATTTTCGATCGTTCAATAATTCGAATGGTACCAAAGCTAAACAAAACAGTTTACAGGTCTACTTAGGTTCTCATACAAGACTGTGAAACAGCCACTTTTCACATATCGGTTCTCCAACTAGTGAACTATGTATGGCACTCCACTTCGCCTATCCTATTTGTCTTCGATAAGCAGAAGAACTTGGCGACATTCTCAATGCTCATTCTTGGACGTTTTTTAGCCGCTTCCCTCAACCACCAAAACTCTTCTTTCCATCAACGTTCCCGTCATAAGTAGTTGCATGAGTGTGTACTTGTCATACGAAGCACTTGAACCATGTATGAGACAGCTACTAACAGTTTTTTTCGAGTGCTGATATGATCGCAAGTGAACATTTTGCGTCCGGACGAGTCGCAAATTACTGAGAATATCGGTCTTACTGATGTCGTATATTTATTGAGGAAAATAATACTGATATTATTTGTAGTGACAGCTGAAGGTTCAGTATCACCGTCGAATTTCGAAAATACAGTTGCCAGTTTTCTTCGTTCATTGCGATAAGTTATAATATATTTAGCAATGGGTATGTGCGATAGATTGCACAGGAATTTTCATAATTGATACAATCTTCCATTCCTTAGGTAATTCTGTAGAGAATTTATTTTAAAAATATTGTAAGTGATTAACTTCCTTCTTCCCTGAAATTCATGTCAAAGTTTAAGAGTTCGAAAAAATTCACTTCAGCGGTCTTGATGTGAAATTTCCGTTATATTTCGTTGTATAACCATACTGTTTATTCGGATTATTTTGCGCTTACCTTTTTTAAACAAGATCTGGTACTTCTGGATTGTCCACAAAGTTTGGTGTAGGTTCCTTCACGTTTAATCGGAGTCTGGGATCTATGTATCCAGTTTTATATTTTTGTTGAGTCATACTGGTAAAATCCAATACGTCATCTGGTGGACCAATTTCCAAATATTCTCTTTTAGTTTGTTCTGAACTCATATTCTTATCTAGTAATATAACCCTTTTTTCTTCAAATTTCTTTTCCTTGTTAATACTTTTGCCTTTAAAGTTTAATTTCGGCATAGTAATGACCAAATGTCCAGTCAATTGGGACCTATGAGCAGTTGAGTTGATTATGTCCACTTCTTCCTGTAGATGCAGTTGAAATATTTTACCTTTGATCATAACTCTAACGTAATTCGGCTGAATGTCAACGTGTAATAAAGACGTTTCTAAATGTTTATATACAGCCAAATCTAGCTCGTATTTATCAGGTTCCTTGTCATTAAATTGAAAATCTACTTTCGCTTGATTTATATTAAAAGGTTTTCCATTTGGAGCGAAGAATTTATAAACACGTTTTTCTTCAACTTTTTCAGGAGTTGCATTGTCTGCTAATTTCAGTTGCCGCATCCGTTCGATTTCGTATCGTACTTCAGGGGCATGTTCACATTTTTCAGCCCAAAATTTCTTATTTCTTTGATCGGGATCCATATTTTTGTATTCATTCTCCCATTTTTCATTTATCGTTCGCTCCAATCTAGATTTTTGTGATTGGCGCTGGTGTATATAATTTTCCTGTTCAAATAAAATGTCCGATCTGATCACCGGTAGGTTTTGTAAGGCACTAATTCTGTCTGATCTTTCGATTTCTTTACCATCTAACGAAGACAAGTGCGGAAGCGTTCCAATAATAAAATCTCTATAATTATCATAATCGGTACACGGATTTCCGGTGAGGTACAAGTTTTCTAAATTGTAACTATTTTTCAAAGACTCTACACTTATTATTTGCCCGATAAAGTTTAACGTAAGATCCAATTTCTGGAGTGATTCACAACGTTCAAGGTTTTCTATAATTTCGATATTGTTTAGAGCCAAGTTCAAATAAGTGAGACTTTTTAATTTGTTTAAATTCTCAATTTTCGCGATGAGATTGCTTTGCATCAGTAATATCTTGAGATTTGGACACCAATCTTGAATGTATTCAATTTTTTCTATATTCTCTTGATGGAGCGCAATTTCTTCCAAGGGCGCTAGCAGCCGATCGTGATGTTCTGCCCTTTTGCGTACCATTTCCACAGTTATTTTCACCATTTTTATATTTATCAATTGAAAATAGTTTAGTATTAGCTGTAAACGAGAAACAAGTTTTGAAACTATACCCATGGTAACAGTTGCGAGGCAACAAGTTTTTTTTAGTAATTTGTCAGTAATGCCAACTTTTATGCTTGATTAGTAGATACTGTTGCGGTAAGTCACGAATAAAATAAATACGTGGTAGGTACGAAGCATTTATGATAAAAAATTAAAATTATTCGCTTTATATACCATATACATAAATACCTATATAGCATATTTTGACGACTTTATCATTGGTCGCACACTGCTTCGTTTAGAACAATTGGATTTTTTTAACTTAGATTTTCTAGTAGTGACTCGGAGTCTGTATTTATGCTTGGTGTATGGCAACAGGCTTACCCCCTATGCCATAACGAGACATAAATGCAACTGGTGAAATAAGTGTGGACACTTCTGTCTACTTCTTCGTGGATTACAGG
>DWTO01002058.1:0-14741 GCA_018244755.1 Jemadia pseudognetus
AGAACACTCCCACGTTTCACCAGTTACGTTTACGTCCCACTATGGAATAGGTGGTGAGCCTATTGCCATGCATCGGGAACATATCCAGACTCCGAACCACTACTAGAAAATCTAAACTAGAAAATTTTGTAGTGTTCGATCCGGGATTCGAACCCGGGACCTCCCGATCGGCAGTCGCACTTACAACCAACACGACCAACGAGGCAGTCGAATGAAGAGTTAATAAAACGATATTGTAGATGCCCGGTCACTAGAGAGTTACTATTGAAAATGTATTGTAGTAACAAGTGGTACGCCTTGTATTTTTTAAATAATTGTTACGTATTTTTTAAATTATTTACGTCATTTACATTTTCATGCAGTTTTGCGACTGCGCTGGATAGTTTATTTTTCAATAGAAATGGTTAATCATTTTGGCAATAAAGAACAATAAAAAAAATATGCTTCATCTAAAACGTCCATATGAGGCATGGTTTTCAAAACACTAGCAACATTACCCCTTCTAATAACACACAGTATAGCTCCGTCTGCGATGACCCTAACGGTGTTAACAAATTACGGAACATTTAGATACCTACACAAAGGTATAGCGATGTACAATACGATTTGTACGCGATAATTCCGATACATAAAACATTTCATTATAGGAAGCGGTGTCCATTATTCAAAGATATTTATTCATGTCGAATGATTGCCTTTCTTTTGTGGAGCGACAATGGCGGCTCGGCCGTATTCCATTTATGTGGCACCGCGCGCCGCTTTGTGCACGCGAGCGAGTTTTGTTTAGACTCGGGCTTTTCATACGGCCTGCACTGCATCGCACCACTATAGGGTTGACACATTCGCCACAATAATACACGGCTTTAACAATATCAGTACTCTCGCTATAATACTGAAGTGTAAACTTAACTTAATAATATTAGTATATGAATTAACCATGTTATTCTATTTAAATTATGTTTCATTATTTTAAAGTACCTAATTGCTAAAATAATTTTAATGGTACCGAAACGCTAAAATAATTTTAATGGTACCGAAACCTTTATATATAAAATAAAACAGTCGCCAAAATTTTTAATACAAATTGATATAATGTGCCTATCTAATAGATACATATTTATAAAATACATACTACATGTTTCAATTATACACCGTAACGATTCCTATTCTTGTGTGACAGCCCTAACGGCTCATGTGTATGATTCTATTCTAAAATTAAATGGAGGCAAGATTGATGAGTTTAGACACGACCTGTGACACGCACTACCGAATACCTTGTACATAGCCGAGCGCGGCGAGCGGCTCGTCCTGTTTGTTTGGAATGCGCTTAATTTCACCCTTTATAACAAACGGTAGTTATCGGTAGCGAGAACTTGGACTAAAGCCGTATACGCACCAACCACTTATCTAGCCATGGAGAAGTAACATCACGCCTGTAACCCCCGAAGAAGTGGACATATGAGTGTAGTACATACCCACGTTTCAAGAGTTAAGTTACGCTTGTCCAGCCCTGGAAATGTTGAAGAGACTAAATCGAACTATATTTTTAGCAATACGTAATGAAATCTTACGTGTTTTCCATTTTTTTCTTATTTAATACCGCGGCTTCGTTAGAATATTTTCAAAACTAGATATTATAAGCAAATTAGCTTCAAAAACACATCTTTATTACATGTGATGTAAATACTTATTTCTTCTCAGTCAAGCACATGCGAACTTATATCCCGGCAAGTATTATGCTACATTCATTTATGTACTTCTAAAATATTAATGCATAATGGCGGTTTACGACTATAGACTCACCAACTCATCAATAGTAGGACGTAAACGTAACTAGTGAATTGTGGGAATGTAGTACACTCCTCTGCCTACCTCTTCGGGGATTGTAGGCGTGATGTTACGTGTTACGTTCTTATGCATATCAAACGGATAGTGCATACGCTGCACCACTAATGACAGAGAGGTTATGTGGTAGGTTGCCGTCGGTTCGTTTTTGTTTAATATTTGGACGCGTTCGACCGTCTAATAGGAATTTTTATATATCATATAGTGAAGTAGCTCTATTTAAAATTGGATTAATTTATCTTTCAGTAGTTTATACATCCATCATTCAGTTACTCAAATGTTTTGTGCAAAATTAATGTTTTCCTTTCATACATGTAATATATTGGTCTTGTAATTATTTTTTAACTGTCAGAGTTATTTTTTTTCAATAGTTCAATACACGTGTACATGGAACGTTAGACACAGATTACGATAACTTTGCCGTTTATACGAGAGTAATGTTTGTTATGAAGAAAACTTTAAATCTTTCCAATTATTTTTTATAGATTTAGTGTAATTGTTTTCATCGTTGTGTGGAGAATTAACATTTTCATACCTACAACCTAATGTTATCATTCGATATTATAAGAATTGCGCAGCAGCAGTAGTAACGGAAATAAAGTAAAATAGAAAAGTGCTTACGAATCTCCAATTATAAAACAACGAATCGGTATACGTAATGTATTGAAAGTATTCGATTCTATTGAAAATAGGTACGATAAGTTATTACTGTCTAATTTGAATGTTTGGGCAATGTCTGACCGTGAAACGGAGCGGCGGACGTAGTTGGCGGCGCCCTGTAATTTGGACACCACACCGCTGTGCGCTTCTCGGAAACCTATACTTGTTCCACTTCCAAACTTTAATAGGTTTGTTGGTAAACAAAGAGAAAATCTATCGTAGGAAATTATAGAAAACAGTTTTAGTTTGTTGTCTCTTACTGCCAGTTACAATGGATCAATGTACACTATTAGTATGAAGTGTGTACGTAGACTTTGGTAAATTTCGTTAATGAACAGGTTTAGGATATAAGACAAATTGATTACGACTGTTAAAATGTGATGTTCTTAAATAATAATTTAAAATACAAAGTTGTAACCTAACGTGACTTCTGTAGCATCAAAAGCATAGATTGTATTCTAACTGAGCGTTACTAAAATTCTACATGGCTTAACATAATTATACACTAAACGAAATCCAAACAGCCCTTCGCGATTGTTTGTTGATACAATTCGCTGTTTCCGATAGCAAAACGATTCGCTTTGTGATACTAATAATAATAAAAACTAAGTTGTTGGTATAAAGTGTGCAATTAGCTAGGGCGGCGGAGGCGCGCGAGTCTCGGAAAGGTCGGTCGGGCGAGTCTGATTTTTATCTCAAACGGTGAGCCGACGTTTCCATCGGCGTAATTACAGAGTTTAGACTCTAGAGTGAATTATTAGACGTGCCGCAGCGCCGTAATCAACGCAATAATTGTAATTCACGGCGCTTAGTGTTTGGTGAGCGTTTTTGTGGTCGCTCGCCTACACTCCCGCAGTTCACAAATTGAATTTTCTGTTATGAAAGCGTCTCTGAAACCGGCGCGCATGAAGGTACTGCGATCAATGTAGACGAAACCCAACAGATCTGTAAATATGGATATATTTGACACACGGTCACCGCTGTCCACCCCGTAACGGAACGGGCGTTATGATATTATTATTATAACAGTCATTATATCTGTCATTTGCTCGTATAAGCCGATTGACTCAGCACACCAATGTAACTTTAATACAACTGCGCCTTGTCAACAGAATGGGAATCGTTCCTAGCACAGCCAATGCATAAAAAATACGTAGCATCACACCTGTAATTCCAGAAGCTTTAAGCCGAGCAGGCAGTGCACTCTCACGTTTTACTAGTTACGATTACGTCCCACTATGAAATAAGTTTATTGCTATACAGCGAGCACATATCCAGACTTCGAGCCACTACTAGAAAATGTAAATTAGAAGAGTCTAATAGTCCTTCAGCCGGGATTTGAACCCAGAACCTATTGATAAGCAGTCGCGCTTAAAACCAACACGACCAATGAGGCAGTCAAAAATACGCATTCATAACATTACCAAGAATTAAACGAATATTCTTATTTTATACGTACGCTTAGAAGTTTATATTACTGGCCATAATTATGTTTCGTTTATTATTTAAGTAGTAATAATAATAAAACCCGTTCCTCTCTCTATAGTCGAATAACCAATTGTTACTAATGTAATATTGCTTTTGATTTAGGAACACCCACTACAAACAGAGAGTACGCACCGCAAGTTTTGATAGGAGATTGATTTCCGATTGGATGTCGTGGCCACGGCGTGTTACTTTTGCAATTGGAGCAGATTCACTAACGAGGACTGCGCTGCGTCTGTTGTGGTTGCAAGAAATTGTATGGAACGTAGAAATTGTATAACTAGTAACATTAAAAATTTATAACAAAATTAAAAACTATTTTGTTATATTTTTTCACGTTAGAAGCATATAAAATATAATTATGATTCTATTTATTACATAATTTTATTTCCCTGTAACGTTCTAAACGAGTATATACACTAAAGATTTATTACTATTTCAAAAATATTATAAAGCTTTATTTAATAACATGCGAACATTACTAATATTTCTTATTATTCCTTTCCACATTATTTTGTATTTTTTTTATTAAAAGTATATAATTCCTTTAACTAATTTTATTAATATTTAATTCAGAGCTCTCTAAAGTTGAGACACGAAAATTCAAATCATGCTCTACTTGAAGTTTCAGTAGCGCATCTTTTTAAATAGTCGTCTCTACCGAACCACCGGTATACATGAACTATGAAACCGCCTTTACAAGCAGGCCCTCATTAAAGGCGAGCTATAAAGCAATGCGAAGCAAAAACGTTTGAAATCAAACCAAGAAAACAACAGCAATTTATTTTCTTAGGGCGGCCACCGCCCTTGCAAATTCATTACCGACACAACCTGGCGCTTCCGTTTCCGACACCTTGCGATAGTGTTTGTCGTTGCAGTTTCGACTTAAAATCATTTTTCAGTGTACAATGCTATTTATGTTCTGACTATAGAACTCTTCTGTAGCTTTAGTGTAGCAATGAATGAAAAATAATAAGAGATATATGTGAAATTTGTTTATAGGTAGCAGCATGCGTGTTTGCTTCGAGTTGTCGTGACTTCGTTTGCACAGCCGTTGCCTAAAGGAAAACTAACATAAACTTTGATGCAATTTACTCACGAGTCGGTTGTTGTTTTATAAGTGCTATTTTGTAAACCGCGACTTGGACTAACAGCTTGCGTTCAAAGTGGAGACTCGGAAATATTATTCTGTTTAGGTACCAACATTTATTTGCGAGATTCCCGTAGATGCCTAGGATTATTACAGACCTGAATTTCATCTTCAAAGCATATATATTAATATAGTATGTATACATTTTATATAATTGACTTGCTGGCCTATTGGTTTAGTGATAAATGACTCCGAATGCTAATCCGAGGGTAGTGGGTTTGATGTCTACTCAGGAGAAATATTGGAGTGATGACCACAAGTACTTGTGGTACATCTGGATTTAACGTTATCTAAAAAAAACCATTTTATTTAGTTTATACATCAGCTGTCTCGTTAACGTAGCGTACTTTGCCAAGCTTTGGACTAGATAGCAGTATGAGATGATCGAAAATAATTCTTACTATTACATTACTATTACATAATCTGGTTTGCTAATGCATTTTTTTTCTTTTGTCATATATGTACAGTTAAATTTTAACAGAAATCATATTATTGTAAGATGACACGGATTTTGTGGCATACGGGCGGGAATAATTTAACGTCACTATAAGATCGTTAGGGCTCCGGTGACATCGCTTCGCTATTACTGACTCCGTCTTGCAATAATTAATTCTAAGCACAACATCTCGACCGACTTAAAAAAGCTCTCAGGGTGCGTTCGTCATTACTTGCATATTTTTTTGTTCAAAGTAGATCGGATTTTTTCGCGCGCCCTTACTACTCGGCCAGAGGGTGATTTATGATAAAAGTTATAAGCGGCATTTTTAATATCAACGAGCCTTTTAAGCCTTCGCTCTTTGTAGATGCCGCTTGGAAGATAACCTAATTAACAAACGTTGTATATCATTGGGCTTTGGGCGAGCGCAAATATGAGATTTTATTTATTAAGTGCCATTGTAACAGTTGTTGCGAATCTGCGAAACGAATGTTGCGTCGTATATTCTTGCGGGCTAATTGCTCCTTATCTCAAATCTAAGTATCAGTCGGACCACGGCCCGGTAATGCGGTGGTGATAATTTGGCAAACTAAACAGCTTGCGGGGTTACGGACGCGGTGGGAGGAGGCCGGCATACGCTTGCATGAGTACTAATTATGCCGGTGCAGTTATTGTGGTAAAAATTAAAAATTGCTCATTGTTACGTAGGTACCCATTATCGTATCCTATCTTTTAACTTTATTTTGAACTTTTCTGTACGATTAATTTAATTTTTAATTTACAATACAATTAACTTTATCGCACGAAGAACGTTATATACAGAACAACAGACAATAACAGAAACAAAATAATTACACAAAAATAGGTAAAATATAACGAGTCAGCAATAGCAACCCTTATCGCCCAAGTAGCGATTTCTTACGGACAGTACGTGCGTAGTGAAAATTAAAATTTACTATTGTCTTAATGTAAATAGTAAACTCTACGAATTATTATTCGGTTATTTTAGCCTAGAATTCGTTGTAATTTAGCCTGGTTTATGATAATAGCGTCTCCCATATTACATCGGACGTGTAACATAAATACTTAAATAGTGATAAGTGGGAGTACACTCTTCTGCCTGCTACTTCGGGGAAATATACGCGAGATGTTATGTTAATTCAAAAATGCTGCTAGCTTAATTTACTTTGCTCTTTTCGTAGGTGGTCTACGATTATACGGTTTAACATTGTTCAAGGATAACTCGAGACCTGCGCGTGTTAGCTATATTAAATATTGAATATACATATTAAATATTTAATATATCTAACACGCGCTATATAGGTATGAATATATAGGTACATATGTATAAGTAGTGTTCTCGGTGAATAAATTTTTGTACTTTTAATTTTAAATAGAGTAATACTCAAATGTTCAGTAACACTCAGTTCTCTGGGGTGGAGACCTACGGCTAGGTAGAGTGATGATTTACGCAAAGTGGCTGGCAGCGGTTGGATGCAAAGAGCAAGATCGAGCTCAGTGACGTGATTGCTAGTAGAGGACCTATGTCCAGCAGTGGGCGGGAATAGGCTGATGATGATGACAGGTACATATTTATAGGTTTAGGACCGAGTGGAATGGATGGCTAAGGGAGCCTATATCCCATGCCCATTATGTCCATTATGCCTATTATATCTATATTTGTCTATAAAAATCGTAATCCATATACACACTGTATCCTTCTAACATGAAATCTCATTTGTAGCATCTCAAAATATGTAGAGTATTGGACAATAAGTATGTAGAGAGCGTTGGTATTAGTCTACACTCAAAAAACAGCTCTGTTTTTACCAAAGTAAGGTTGAATTTTGAATGAGGATGTGGTGATTAATGCCGTTTCATGCGACTGATAATGCAAGTGGATGTTAAAGAGAAACGGATTATTGTCATTGAATTATATGTATTTAAAGCGGTTGTGAGAGGCGTGGGCGCCGGGCCATCTTTGTTTCGGCGCCTCTACGGATACTAAATATATGCGTTCAGGCTTACAGGTTCAAGCTCCACGTACGTACAGGTATAATCATTTACGAGCGTCCATTGTTAAATTATTGACGCGGTGGCTTATAGTGCGACAATGTTAAATAGTGTTGTGACGGGATGAAATATAAGGTGTATGACGTGGGTGTAGCATGGAATATGCATACAGGTATAAAAAAAACCGTATAAATGATAGTTATGATTCATCGATTTTTGTATTTGAAATTTATTTGACAGTAATAGTTGTACGTCTTATGCGTATCTGAAGTTAATCCTTCAATCGCAGTTAATTATTAATGTCGATACGTAAAAATTATACATCTTTAATATTGGGCATGCATAGTTAGGAAGAAAATTCTGGTCAACGTGCTTTGTATATAATAGGCAATAAGGATAATTAACTGTATTAATACTAACATCTTCGTAATATCACACTTGTAATGACCAAAGAGGTAGCCAGAGGCGTGAACTCCACTTCTACGTTTCACCAGTTACGTTTGCGTCATATCATGGAATAACTGGTGAGCTAATTGCCATACACAGAACACAAGTCCTAACTCCGGGTAGCCACTACAAATTTTAATTAAAAAATCTAAGTTAGAAAAATGCAAGAGTACTCGACCCGGGAATCGAACCCAGGGCGATTCGATAAACAGTCACGCTTGCAATAAATACTAAGTGAACTAGCTTATACGAAGTCCTAATCAGAGTAGGTTTGCTGATGCTATGGGGTGATAGTAGCTTCAATGCCTGCTACCCTTCATTTGAAACAGCCTTCACATAAGAAAAAATACTTCAGTTATCAACATTATACATCCAAAACATGCGGCAAGACAAGAGAAAAATGACTCATTTTCCAATACGCAACATGTATAGGTACCTACATCAGAAATTTTTTAAAAAGTTTTGACATTTTTTAATTTTTTTATATGACAAATGAACAATTTCAACTGGTGTTTATGGCATTATAAATTTTAAAAGTGGTTACGTTTATTAATAAAACAAATATGGTATATTTTTTAGTTTAAAAATTAAAGTGAATTCTTTCGTCTTTTATCGTATAATTCTTTAAAAAAATGTAGTAATTAAAGGCTACGAATAAAGATGACATTGAATGTGCCATTAAAGACCTTATATTGTTGGCTTATGGTTGAAAATACAAAATTTTCACATTTTCTTTAATTTTAGCGTGTGTTTGTGTATTTACAAGAATAAGATATTATGTTACCTATTTTAATACATTCATGAGTATTGATCTGTGTAACGTTTTAAATATATATTTAGGTATCGTAGTGAATGTAGTTTTTATACATATGTATTTATCATAAGTACTTCTTGGACCAATACAGGTAAAGTCGAGTTCTAGTTTGAAATACTAATGTATTATGTAAGTAATACGTAGGTACATTTATATAAGCACGGGGTATTTAAGCAGATTAGGTTGTTTGATATCAAAATTAATTTGTAAGCTCCATTATGAATAGCTATAAAAGTCATACTATTTTGATGTAGCCTTACCTTAAATAGCTTTCGAATTTCTCATAATAATGCCGAGCAGTCGAAATGTTTTTTTGCTGTAATTATGAGTAATAAGGTATTTCCTATACAGCTCCAAAGGGAAAGTAAAAGTTAATAAAACATATTTGTATCGTTCGTAGCAAATTTTTTTCATGTGTAACGAATTTGATGTAAGAGCTACACTTGTAAGGTCCGTAAAATTGAAAATTTATATGTTGCTTTATGTGATATAAAACATTTTTTGTGTCGTATAACATCAATTAGAAAATTAATTGTCATTTAATTAAATTTGAAAATTTAGGGGCGGTCATATTAGATCTTCGAGCTCATACCTACGAATATACAAATACCTACTTAATTTAATTAAATTAGCCTGAACATCGTTCATATATTAGCATGTGTTCGTATATAGAAATACCATACCTACCTTAATATTGCTATAAAAATTTGTACTAGACCCGCTCTCTAGCGCAACTCATTATGAGATTGTAGTCGTAAAAAATCATTTTATCTGCCTACAATATAAGAGCATAAAGGCATTATTAAGAAGATCAACATCATCTGTAATGAGTCCCGTGAGATCCCGTCAAAAACAGGGCAACGGTTTATGATTGCCGAGCTTTCCTGTAATAATAAAACATCGACAGGCCGCTTTTATCGACTGCTTGCTCGATAAGCACCCGTGACGAATTCGCACCACTCGTAGTATGCTCGCATGCCGGTCTCTACTAGCTCACATTACGACGTATGTTGACTTGCATGGCGTTCAAAATTATACCTTAAACGTGTGTGCTTGTGATGATTTTCATTTAAAACGTGCTTGTCAATGGGACTTGTCGTTCTGGTTTTGATGAAAATGGCCGAGATATTTGTATCGATATAATTTTATTTCCAATTATAATGCTCGTCTTTTTTTCAGTCTTTTAGGGAGTTTTTTTTTAGTAAATTTAGGTTTACATCGGAGAGAATTCTGTTAAAGAATCCTGCACGATTCCATATAGAATTGTTAGAACCTCAACTATAATGTATAAATCTATCTATCTACCTCAACTATAATGTATCTATCTATGTATAACCTTAACTATAAATAATAAAATATTCAATATATACTATAGATGATAAATTTACAGTATTTATGTCGCAAATTAATCTATTCAAAAAAGTATAATAAAATAATGATGAACTATGAAACACAAGTGTCATAGGGTTGCAGAAAGGTACCTACACCTGAAATAAATTCTAGTAACGTCTTAAAAATAAGTATATATTCAAGATTTACCGATGTATTTTCATCAATATGTAAAATTTTGTTCGGTTATATTTATTTCAAGGTTTAAAAACATGATTAGAAATGTAAACAGGTAATTAAATGTTTAAGCAGAATGCAGCTATTTTGTAAGTTTCGTCTTAATCAACAAATTTTAATGTTAAAGGAATTTTTTATAAGTCTTTGAAATAAAGCATTCAATGAATGAATTATGGGTTTTATTTTTCTTATATGCAAGGTCCGTAGGTACGTAATCAAATCCTAATTATTTTTTACAAGATCTTGTATAAGTATTATTTTAAAGTTACACCCAATATCAAATAGTACTAATACACTAGAAAATATTAATTTTTAATTTAGTATATAGATGATTAAGTATATAATAATACATAATAAAACAAATTTTACTGACAAATAAATATTTTTTAACTGTTAAAAGTATTCTAGTGAAAGATAAAACACATATTTTTTCATGATAAAAATATTTTTATATTGACAATCAAATTATTTATATATGTACTTTAGTAATACGCCAGGTCCCGCAAGGGGCTTAGCGTGAAGATATGTATTTATGTATGTACTTTAGTAATCTGTATTCCAAATGTACCACATCGATCAGTTTTACTAGATTAACTTGAGCTAAAAGCTTATTAAAGAATCCAATTATATATTGACAGTTTTCATCGCCATTTCGCGGATTAAAAAAAAACTTTTTTTTTAAGCTGGTTAGTTTTTGTAAAACTGTCGCCTTTAATTTTTAAGTTTTTTGTAAATTCGTTGCTTGTACGATAAGTCTCGTGAGATTTCCAATTATTATGCGGTACTTGAGTTTCTTAGAAAGGAAGTTTTTCAGATGTCGCTCTGGCTTTTTTTATTAAGTGAGACAATTATTGCTTTATTCAATATGTAACGGCCATTTTAATTCGTAATTTTTTTCGTAATCAGACACCAACAATACCGTTTTACCTTAATAGAAGTGTTACGCCAAGTAACAAATCGACTCTACCTATAATATATAGTTTGATAATATTTAGCAAGAGCTACTTACATCTATTTACTGCCTTATTGGCCATGTGGTTGTAACAGATTTCCGGCTCCGGTACTATTAGGTTTTTCACACTTAAAATTCCTAATAGTGGTTCGGAATTTGGATTCGAATCCGGTGTATGGCAATAGTCTAACCATCTATTCCATAGTGCACCGTAAACTGAACTCGTGAAACGTGATAATGTACAACATTTTACTACCTACCTTTTCGAGGACAAAAAGTGTGATGTTATGTTGTTGCGTTTGTAGTGCTTTTATGATTTTCCCTATTACGCCAGGTCTCTTACGAGTACTAAGTACCAAATATCTCTATCCTTAAACACGTCACGTACCTACGTCTTCTTCATTCATCACTCCCTTCATACAAGTGCGCAGGAATATCAGAAATTCAGGCCCTATAATAGAAACCTACTTCGTGAAATGCCTAGCCTAGACCTTGCTCTAACAAGCATTGCATTCATCAACATTCGCATTATATATCTGTTTTGTTATCCTCATATCTACCACTCTGTGCGCACCCGAACTGTCGGATCATTCTATTGTTTATACAATGCGATCTCTCACACTAATTTGCTATTAAATCATACAACTCATACATTCATTCATACATTCATAAATTCTGACACAGGCATGGTTAGATCGCTCTTTTGTTAATTAAAAAAAAAACAACATTAATTAATAGTTTCCCACATAAATTTGCTCTGATATGCAAGAACAATTAGTTCTTTATGCAATTAAATATGACGTAACACATGCGTGTTGATCTTTCGTTTGATATTCTCGTGTAATTATGTTTTTGCAGCAAATGGACATACTGGCAAGTACATCGTTAAATAATAGATATGTAAAGCTTTTTAACACTGCCTAAGATTTGTAGTTCACGTTGGACTATCTCGAGGTTGACTGTGGAAGGCGGCAAATGTACAATTGAAGAGCACGTACCATTGATAAATACAGGAATAATGCGACAATTACCCGTCTGTTGCAAATTGCTCATCTCAGCTAATGGTTATTGCTTTCAACATAAACAGGTTTTCTACAATATCTGTCCTAAGTCTAGTCTCTGAACTCAAGTTTCTTGTAACATATTAGCTTGATTCTTTGCGTTGTTACCTAGCCGTGTCAAGTAGGCGAGGTGTTTAGTATATTTCTACGTTTCACCAGTTATGCTAACGAACCATACTAGAAAAGAGCGTAAGTCTCTTGCCATAGCGCGGGTATAAGTCCAGACTCCAAGCTCATACTAGAAATTTTTACCTAAAAATGTAAGTTAGAAAAATCCAATAATACCTACCCGACCCGGCATTTGAACCCGAGCCCTCTAAAATAGCGGTCGTATTTGCTACTATTCGCAACCAACGAGGCAAGCAAATATGTTACATTTTTGCACTAAATCTTTAATTATAAACTCACAATGCAGCAACTTGCAATACTCAGGTAGTTACTTAAACTATTTCAATCAAATTTATTGTCCGAAACAGTTATCTAAAAGTTATTATGTGAAAAACAGAAAATTCATCTCTTAGTATCGTAAAATCCAATTTATTTAATAGTTTCGCGTAGTTTCTTCATCTGTTCCCGATTAATGGTATTTTTTTAACGGTGACGGTTTTTAAACATGACAAAAGAGAGACAGTTGGGACAAGCGACAAAAATTTTCGATCAGACGCGATACTAGTTCTTTACCTCCATACTTCCTTCTAGTGATTTAATTTTGATTTACAGATATTACCCAAAATTTCTTTTTTTTCTAATTATCACATATTTTAGCATTACCCCAATGCAGAATATCTACGGGTTTGTAGGTATATGTAGATACAATATGAGATAAGGTAGGTACAATATGAGACAAGGTATATGTACGTCATATACCTTATCTAGACGTAAGGTACCTATTTGAGTTATATCAATAATGAATTGATATATGTATTAGGGTGAGTTTAAGAAAATAATAATGGAAAAAAATAGTACTAACAAATTGGTTTGATTCGCTTTTAAGCAACTGTTTAAGCCCATTAATGTTTACAGATAAACTTTTTCAAATGTACCTAGTTTTTTATGTGAACTAATCTGTTTTTTTAAACTACCCAATGCCTAACAACTAAAGTTATGCGTCAATTCATAATAAACTCTTACACCATAATGGTAATAAACATTTAATATTTTATTTCTCTAAACACAGGGTCGTAGTAACTATGCATTGATTAAAAAGTGAAATCCTATTGCATGATACGATTGTCCAATATTTTCGACAATGAATCAATAAGTAGATACTTCGGTGGATGGTTTCACTTAAGTTACGAATAGCTACTTTACGATGCATTTTTTTTGATACAGTTTTTGCTAACAACCTTCCAGTCTACTTAACATAGCGATTACCGATAGGAATATTACGCAACATCTGCTGTTTTTCGATATCAATATCTCGAAGGAAATTTATCAATTATGTCTGGGTTCCTTACCGTTTATGCTGAAATTTCTTATCTTAATTTACTTAAAGTGCCACATATAAGCTTACCATATTCCGCTATAATTATAGGCAACATTGGCTCAACGGATATCAGGATGGTGGTGCTTAATTAACTGGTTATTGATAGATTTTGAAAGAATTTCACTACAAAATCGGAGAATGAAGAGCCAATTATGAAAGAGCAGTTCTAATCCCAAATATACATACCCATAGGTATTACATTTGTCAGCGTTACAAATAGTGTTAGTTCGATGCGGGAGAGCCATCAATTCGTCGGCCGTTGTAAGTTCACTGTTGGACATAATTATATCTCCAATGATGTGCATCACTTCGCCCGGTTCTGTGCCTTTCGAATCTAGCTGCATCCGATTGTTTTTGTAAAGTTGTCAGGCCAATAAGTCTTGAAGGCGAGTAACGCTGTTTTTATCAGGACTTGGTGGCCACTCCACGATCTTTGGTCCCCATCAGTCACAGGTCCTTCGATCGATTGTATGTCCCGCCCATTGGCACTTGAACTTGCGAGAGAATACTTAAACTGTTACTGACATAGGACATAGGTTATTTACTAATATGCAATGTGGACCATAAGATATAATCTGGTCTGAAATAAATAATAATAACTATTAAGGCCAAGTTATGATTGCGGGCCATGTATGAACATATGCAAGATCGTAGTAGTGGACTCCGTGTTACAACACGATGAGGACAACAGCATTGTATTGCTTCTTTGTTAATATGCGGTCAATCTAAAAACTCCAGTACTTACCTTAAAATAAATCCTTACCAATATTATAAATGCGAAAGTAACTCTGTCTGTCTGTCTGTCTGTCTGTCTGTCTGTCCCGAT
>DWTO01002059.1:0-14740 GCA_018244755.1 Jemadia pseudognetus
GGGTTCAAATTCTGAGTCGGGTACTAGGGGATTAGAATTTCTTGTTAAAATTTCGAGTACATTATCAAAGCCTGGATTTATTTCCGGAGTATGGCAATAATTTCACCACCTTATCAATGGTGGAGTGTAAACGTTCCAGCTGAAGCGTGGGTGTGCACTGCACCCCTCTGCCTACTTCTTCGGGGATTACAGGCGGGATGTTATGTATGTTTTTTAACACTTCCACACTGCCATTTGATTCCAATATAGAGAGGGACTATACGTTATGTTATGCAGACGGTTGATTAACTTTATACATACATATAGATGTGTTCTTAAAAAAATATCTTTGCAAACTACAAAGATACTTTTACACCTGGGTATGTGTGGACACAAAATGAGTACTTGTGCACAGAATAAATTATTGTGAGGAATCGAACCAACGTTCCCACGTTCAACAGTCAGGTTGACGAACTACTGAACCAATAAGCGAATCCATTGAATTGAAATAATGAATTAACGCTTATCATAAATTCGAACGTTAGATTACATTACTGTATTTTGCGAGAGTAAAAGCTTGAATGTACATATTAAATATTTCCACATGCAAAAGGAGAGCTACACCGCAAATTGTCACGCTGTTATGATATAGTATTAACATAAATCTACGATGGAAACTATTTACTTAATGCTTTCATTTGTTAAGCGCACAAAATATAATATATGAAACCCGTGGGAAGCGTTGAAATATGACAAAACGGGTACAATCAAAGTCAGAACAAAAGCAGGGTTTGCTTGGAAAAGTTAAGTATACCTATAGAGAAACGGAATAACACGTACACAGACTTAAAGTTGCTGTGTCCAAAGGCTCAACTATTATAATAACATATTATAGCCGGGTCCATTTCATTCTGATCTCAGTGAGAACCTGAAAGTGCAATAATAGCGTTTGAGTAGCAAACTGATATTATATTTATGGAATGTACATATTTTATATAACATAAATTTACGAAATAATATTATTGCTTACATTATAATGCGTAATATCACGCCTGTAATCCGCAAAGAGGTAGGCAGAGGAGTGTAGAGCACTCCCACGTTATACCAGTTACTTTTACGTTCCACTATGGAATAGGTCATGGGCCTATTGGAATTCCAAGTTAGAAAAATCTAATGTACTCGATCCAGAAATCGACACCGAGACCTGTCTATCAGCTGTCGCGCTTGTAGCTACGCGATCGACAAGGCTGTCAACATAAAGAACATGTACATGATGTCCCAGTCCACTGCTCGAGATAGGTGTCTCTCCATTACATTATCTTATTGAAGAAGAGAAATAAGAAATATTACTTTACTGCCATTCTAAAACTTATCATTAAAAGATCAGTATAAAGTAATTTTGAACAAAATCTCACAAACAACCAACAAACAAAACACAAAACGCAAAAACAAAACAACAACACAAAACACCTTGACCTATTTTTATGAAATTTTTTGTGTATATTTGGTAGGTCTGGAAATAGGTTGCAGGCTATTTTTATACTCTTAAGTGATGGTGGCCTTATGCAGAAAAAAAATCTATTGATGATTTTTTTAGATTTGGCATCAAAGATACCTACAACCCTCCTAATTTTTACCTTCCTACTCCTTCCTTCCACTTTTTATGGTGAGTTTAGTATTTTTGTATGAACAACATCTAAATAATTTAACTATCGTTCGTTTGTTTATCAAACATTGAAATTATTCAAGCACATTTACAATATCTTTATTTTTTATTTAATAACCGAAATATTTGTAATAATTAATTGAAATGCCGTTTGCCATGTCACCTATCATTATATACTTCACTGGCTACTACTCGGGGATATCAGTGTTATGTTTTATGTTAATTATGAGCTCCCTGGTCCTCATAAATCATGCGCTATTTATAACATTATACGCATACAATGAAGCTACAAGAATGCTTGTCAGATCCTCAGAACGTATATTGTATACGATAATAATTTTCAGGTCAGCGAATTCTGCACATAAAGAGGGTTGGCTTTCATTATCCAAATTCGCACGAGTTACTGCAAACTTGTTTTTAATGTTGAAAGTGTGCAATTATAACGGATATAAAACTTCGGAATCGGATCTGTAAAATGTTTTATAGTTAACTTTTCTATTTTGTGAGTTTTATTTGTTTGATTGTGGAGGAACATTCTGTTATAATTTTCCTTTGAAACAGCCAATGACCAGGCCACCATCATAAGTGGCGGCTGCCACCCATAAACATTCTCAATTGAATTCGAACAAGGCTTCAGAAGTAAAATTGTTAGCTTTATTACTAATCCTCAATTATTCCATTCATTGCGATGCGTTAATATAAATACTATAGGAATTAAACTGTCAATATGTTTTAGTTTCATAAAAGAAGCTTACTTTAAACTGGTACTAGTGTGTTCTGTTCTGTGTTTTGCACCTCCTTAGTTATTATATACATACCTCGATGACTGCAACAATGATGTTGATATGTAATGACTACTCTATGACCGCATGGTCGGAGTGGCTACAAACGCGGCTCCTGATCGACGCGATCTGCATTTGATTCCCGGGCAAGTTCTTCTTAGATTTTTAGTAGTCGCTCTGTTTCTACATATATTTATGGCCGGTGTATGGTAATAGACTCACAAGCCATTGTGGGGCATACACGTACCTATTGAAACGTGGGAGTGTACCACAATCCTTTATCAATACCTTCGAGGATTATAGAAAATATTAAGTTTATAGTGATGTTACGACTATTATAAGTGTCTACATAATGTAAACTGGCATGCGACGTATCGATGCGATCGAAAAATACACAAAACAAATATTAAAACTACAAAATACTAGGCTTTAATCTCATTTAATTAACGCTCCTTTCAATACTAATACCCTTCACGTACGTATATTAACAAAACTGTCACAAATTGCTTTCGATTCGTAATTAAACAGCCTCCGCGCGCTGGAAGGCCGAAAATAAACAAACGTGTACACAGCGGGCCAGGAAACAGTTCACCTGTGACAATAAACGGCTCTGTTTTTGGCTAAGTATTTTTTAAAGCCTTGTTAATACTCAGTTATTGCCATTGTAACGATACAGTACCGTAGAATCATTATTTACTCAGTTTAACGGTGTTCTTGTTTCTATTAATGATTGATTTCGTGACAAATACAGATAATATATACAAGTTCCGCTAGTAATGTAAGTTTAAAATAATGTATCACAAATAAAGAGAATACTGAATTGAGGGACATTTTAGGTTTTAGTTTAGTCTTAATAGGGACAAATGTTATTTTCAATGTCCCCCAATTTTGTACCTTCCTCGTTTCAATTTCGTTTATTTTCGTACCATTCATAGTCTCTATTAAGCCCTGACTGACAAGCGAATGTTTAAGAATACGTAATAATCCAACATATTATATAATATACCCAAATGAAATTAATGTAGAAGTATAAGTGTATTAGACAATTTTTAGGTAATGGCCAATTTTTCTTTCCATCATTATAAATTCATTTTATCTACAATTTGCATGAATAGATAGGTTTATTCATAGAAAAGATACATTTAATATGTCTGCTACTAATGCTTTATCAAATGTCCTGTAAGACATAAAATGACAATACAATACTCTTGAATAGGTAAATTTCACATACCGCATTGCATGTCAATTTTTTTTTTTCAATTCGACATATTACGGCTATTCTATATGAAATAGCGACTGGCTTCGTTGTGTCATTACCATGAACCTTGAGCCAGTCGGCCGTTCGATATTTCAAAGTATTGAACTTAAGAGGAGCGTGTGAAGCGAAATTATATTATTTTCTTATAAGAAACTATGTATTTAAGTAGATGTTCACAGTTTTAATTTGGAATTTGAATTACTTGACTTAGCAACTAAGTTACGTGACAACTACATATCACGGTCAGTCAGCGACACTACACTGTAATAGTTGAGAATGAACTAAATAGTAACAGTCGAGAAATGACGAATAAAATCGATTTTTCACATCTTGCATAACATAGCGGTACATGTTATTATTAACTAAACGTGCCAGTGTAAAGTGCGTCTTGGCATATATACAACAAGTAAGAACACAGCAAAGTAATACCATATTACAGCGAAATATCAGTACTTACATCGACTAGTGAATGATTTTACTTGTTCTTTCGTGGCCAGGGCGTTCAACGTAATGAGAGCAACGACCTTCGGAGTTTGAAATACGATGTATAGAGTAATTATACCTACTATTACTAATTTTTAATACTAAAATTATAACCTAGATTAACCTGCCTACATCGCAAGGGACCTAGTATGATGGTAAATAATAACTTACATTAAAATTACGTACAAAACTATATACATTTAAGCTAAGTATAGGCTAAGTCTAAATTAACTGACATTTTCTGATAGTTGTTTAATCTGTACCCAATTTTAATGAAATCCTGCAGAACTTCCCAATAGTACCTATACAGTGTTTGATACGTGCATACGTACCTACAAAACAAGAAATGCAAGCTTAATTTAGGATAATTATTGCCTGTACAAAAAAATCACTTTTAAAAATCAACTCACACTTAGGACGGAGTAGGAATGTCCTATTTATTACTTTAACTTGATAGTTACTACTATAGCGAGAGACAAAACCACCTGTGATAACAATACCGCTAATACAAACGAATGGAAGTCAATCGAACGCTTCTACTATAATCTTATTGTCTATAGATATTTTATCAACTCAACAGTTTTCGAAAAATCGTAGGAAATACTTTATATCGGTAGCAGTTGCTTGCATGAACGCTATCAAATAATGTATGTAAAATAACAAACTTAAAGTTAAGAGTAGGTAAACTCAACCCGATCGCGAATTCTTTCCAAAACAATAAATTAACGTACAAGTACTCACCGATATTCATTATATGTAATCGCTATACAAACTAATAAAAAGAACTAGCAATCGTTTGAAATCCAAATATACGTTAGAATTCGTTTGAAATACGATTGCAGTTTAAACAAATGCTGGCGTGTATTAGCCGGCGCAATTCTAAATTCAAACCTAAACATCCAAATTCTAATTTTAAAATTCTGTTAAAATGTTAGCAGGCATAATGGAATTACATTTTTTATTCAAATAAACTTCCGGTGTAATTCCGTATGCAATGATTTCTGAATGCAGTGTATGATATTATCAATCTTTATATCATTCCACAGTAGGGCACGGGCCTCCTCTTAAAATGATAAGGATCTTACACCACAATTATTAAAGGCCCTAAAAGCCTTACTTTATTTTCGTACTTGATGGCTGATTGATCGAGATTTTCTTTCTGATCATGTACTCAAATTAGTAAACGTAAGTAACTAGTAATTCATTTTATAGACTGTATTGTGTGATGTTTAAGGATACAATTGTGTTCGGATGATTACTTTAATTTAGGTAACGTACGAAGTATTAAAAAAAGACTAGGGTTAGGTACTGCAATCTATTGTACATACAAATAAATTAATTTATTGTAAATAAAAAAATGTATTAAATAACAGTTGCTTAATTTATTTGTCTGTACAATAGATTGTATATATATATATATAAATATACGTGTGTGTGTGTGTATATATATTATTATATTAATATATATATATAATTGGATACAAGGACCGTGATATTGTTGGAAAAGTTTTACTAAACAGTGATAATTAATAAAAAACAGCCGATAACCAAAGTAACGAAAGTCGAAAGTCAATTCGCAAAGTTTACTGAACCATTAATCCGTTAAAACTCTGGCATAGCGACTTTAGCTTAAATTTATTGAAATTTCGAATTGACATTATCGATTTTGTAAACTGAAATAGGAATACCGTTGAAGTTTATACCTAATATAAAATCATATGCCTTAGATCTCCACTCCACGAGTATTGCCGTTATGCAACATTTGTGTATTCATGTTACATACATACATATCTTCACGCCGGATTCCACTACGGGATAGGCAGAGAACACCGAGTGCCAATTTATCAGATCTGCCGCGCTTCCTTTATATTCATTATTGTATATTCATGTTGTCCTAGTTCAACTTTGTCGTAGACTGATTAAGTGCCCAAGGGCAATTCCAACTTGGAAAACATTCGGTTTAGGTAAAACTGTAACGCATTCTACAATTGGGGAGAGGTTTCTACGAACAGTAGTAGAAAATAAACTAGAAATAAAAATTTCATCTTACAAATTCTAAGCTCCACTACATTTAATGCCAGTACAATTTTATATACTACATTGCTTAAAATTGGCACGTAAACATAACCTTAGTCATTTAGAACTACAGTAAGCAACGCGCTGATCATGGATAAAGGATTCTGCATCCACTGTTGGATACGAGTGTCTTCCAATGACAAGGTTTGCAGCCATCATATTTCCCGCTAACTAAATGAAGGCTACCAGACTTCAAAAATCTTGTAAAACAACATGTAAATGTAGTGAGGCCCGTTATAACACTGTCAATAGTATTACAATACTATCAATAAATTAACATCGTATTAGTACGTACGTACATACATCCGAGTTATGTGACACTCATCATCACATGTAACACGTAAAATTATAATTTTATACAAAAAATACCACGTAACTAAAAAGGAATGACAGTGGCGAAAAAAAAATACAAAAACGTTAACCTGCGAACGTCAGTCATAATAATCGCTATATTTTTTGGGTTTGGACCAGGCTCGTTCGTTCGCCCCAAAAACACAAGGACTTTTAAATTACTTTCAATTCAATAATAGCGGCTTTCAATTCAATAATAACGATTCTCTTTATAAAATTCACGGTACATTAATTAAGTTGTTATTATTTACTTTAGTGCATTAAATTTTAAAAATACATACTTCTAAAATGCGCGCGCGGTCTATAACATCTAAAACCGTGTTATAACCGGTACCTTGAATTTTTCAATTAGCGAGCTTATTCTAACGTAATTAACAACGGAACATTTTATTTACGATCCGCCAAGTACAAAGAGATTCTTTAATGCCCGCGTTATGTAGCATCGGAATTGGGTAATAACTTCGGTCCGCCATTTTGTTAGGAGGAGAAATGCGATATGTAAGTGTGTTAGGCGAATATATCTGGACAAGGATTGCAATATTATGTTTACTTTGATATTAGTATCATAACTCACAATGCCTTTTTATTAGATGTCGCAGATCACGGTCGTCTTCACTTGCCGCTATAAATGTTGATTAAACAACCTTTCGAGGTATTCCCACAAATTAGGCAGAGATACATCATCGTCATCGGCTTTTGGAGATCTACTGTTGAATATAAACCTCAGGAATAACCAACAGTGCCACCCCCCGGATAGAAGCCAGGACCTCTCGATGAGCAGATGCGCTTTCAACCTCTGTAGGTACTACTACACATTTGGGGGATACTGTAATAGGATTAGGCAAGACTCAAACGGCTTCAGACTGGCTGGATAAACTGGAAATTAACGGTGGAGCCTCCTTATTGGATTAGTGGGAAATCCGCTATGAAATTAAGCAGATCTGGTCAAGACAATGATCATGTTCCACTGTGACTTTTCACAATGATGGAATTAACATCCTGTGAAAAAACGTAACTTCAACGTAACTTCACGCCTTTACTCCCCGAAGAGGTAGTCAGAGTTATGCAGAACACTCCCACGTTTCACCGGTTACGTTTACGTCCCACTATGGAATAGGTGGTGAGCCCATTGCCATGCATCGAGCACATATCCAGACACCGAACCATTACTAGTAAAACTAAATTAAATTTAATAGTCCCCGACCTCCCGATTAGGACTCGCGCTTGCAACAATACGGCTAATGAGGCAATCAAATATTACTCTTAATCAAATGTTACTCTGCAATATTTAACAAAAATATTACACAAATAATATTTTAAAACATTTTATCCTTTAATTAAAGTAACATTCAAAGAATATCTATGTATATCGTGCATCGTATTTCATATTATGTAGGTACTTGATGTTATTTATACATTACGTATATTATTATCGGCAATTGTATGTTACGACATTTTTTTGCCATATTTACGACGACGAAGGCAATTACATCTTGCGTGGGTATGCGGACATTTCAGGATACGGTAGTTATTACACGTAATACTATTATACATAATATAAACGGATTCGAGTCCAGACGACGGCGTATGACAGTTGACGTTCCGTCGTATGACTTTCCGTCAGAGTGACAGCTCATTCTCATTCGGAAAAAAAATAGATAATTCAGATTGATGTCGACCACTGCGCCGTCATATATTATTATGCAATGGTCTTCGAAACAGGTGTGCGTGTATGACCAGAATAAAATAAATTTAGTTCAAGCACGTGAGGTTTGTAAGGATAGTGATATTTTCACTCGGTGGTTTCTGACAACCCCTCGTGAGATCTGACATAATGATACAATATAATCATGATAACGCGAATGCTCAATCCGTTCCGTTTCCACTATTGACCACGAAAGGCCTCTCAGAGTACGAAGGATTGAAACTCTCGGAAACCATTTTATTATTAGTAATGGTATACCTTAACCTTGATATGATATTTAATTGACCCGACCTCATCCCTGATTAAAGGTAAAACTCTGTCGGAAGCGCACTTACCGTATCTGCGCTTATCTCCTTTCTCGTCACGGTCGTCGAAAGTTTTGCTCAGAGGCTGGCAGTTGCGATTGATTCGCATTGTTGGAGGGGCGATAAGGCGGGACAAAGGCGATGCCGAGACTGTTACGGAAAGGATTAATTTTACTATAGACAATTACATTCAAATGTAACACTGTGATCCCGCTTTCTTACAGGACGTTTCGTTGAAATCTTATTCGCTTACTTAACTCTTTGTTACATTTACAACAAATTGTTACTTGTACAACATGTTATTCACATATATACATAACAACTCATCGTAACTTTTACTACAAATGTATTCAGATATCTAATCAATGACATATCTAAAGTCTGCCAACCTACACTTGGGCAGCGTGCAAGACTATGGCTTTAACTCTCATTCAGAGTGCAGACCTGCGTTCCAACAGCGGAACGATAAAATGTTCGAAACCAATTGCCATCACTACTTATATATTTATATTGTATTATATTAGATATTCATTATACAATGTAATAACTAAGCTAACATACCTAATTCTACAGAGTAAACAACATACATATTACAAGTCCGATAAATATACCATCCTAAAAGAAACGTTGTTTTTACAGGCTGCTCTGAACATGGTATATGTCGACATTAATAGGAGAAATTAATGTCACGAGTGTATACAGCGGTCCTAAACCTGAACTAATTCTCGATTTATGAGCCGAGCTAAAAATGCGGAATAAGAGAATAAAACTAGGCCGTTTTAACACTCGTTCTAGCGCGGATACTAAACTTTAGTAAAATTTCAGCAATTTTTACATATATAAATACTTATCAGAAATTTTAATCACGTTATATTCTAAATATCGAATTTAATTAAAGTTTATCACCCACCATCATCAGCAGTTCTGTCGTTCCACTGATGGACATAGACCTCCTGTTACTATACGAATGAGAAGGGTTAAGGCCATAGTGAGCTTTGCTGACCAAGTGGTAGTGGTAGCGGTGGTTCACCTATACCACGTCATTATTACGATTTAAAAGTAATAATTAAGTAAATGAAAAAAAGCCGGTATCTATTCTGAAGCAATACCGGAGCGACAAGGACTGTGGTATAAACCCATAGAGACTTCATAAACTTGGTAAAGCTATAATAAGTGTAAGCCAGTCAATTGAAAGTAATCCTATCCTCTAGCACAGACTAGGACATCACAACTATTGTTTTGCGCAGTGTTACAAACTTTGTTCTCAATAGTATCAATAGTTACCAGAAACTCATTTGTCATGCATCACATTCGCACTACGCCCCATAGAAAGGAACAGAAGGTTATGATAACGTTTTTGCATTCACATTCGAAAATGTAGAAAAATCACATCATTTCTGTACGGATAAAACTATTTGGTACTCGGTGCTGTTTGCCTACCATGTAAGGGAGCTTTTTTTGTTTACAGGAAAGAAACCTTTGCGGTGGACTCCAGTAACTGACTAGTTGACTCCCCCCTCCCCCTTGATTCCCTTCAACACCTAGCGTAATAATATAATAAAAACAATTTTAAGAAGTAATAATATCATAACAATTATCAGCAACGACCACAACTATTTTTTCGGAAACCACATAGGTTATACGAGTAAGAAGATGGAAATAAAGGCTGGAGTTAAGTCGTAATTAAAAATTAGCACCAGTCAAATAATCGATACAGAATTGAAGGAGTTTTAATAAATTTTTAGCATTACTAACATATTTTTAAAGGACTGCAGTTATCACACTACACTGATTAGCATATTAGTGAAACAACTTTAGAAAATGTTCGCTTATCTTGCTCCACAGTAAGTGTGAAAGGTACCTATTTCTATGTTAGTATACTATCGTAACTAATAGCTACAGGTAAGTAATGAGAAAAAGCTTTTTGCAGGTCCGAAGTTTATTTCACTATCCCAGCGATACTGGTAGGTTTATAACGTAAATACAACATGGAATTTTCATATTATTTCTTTACATGTTACTCATTTACCACTTCGGTATTTTTGGTTGACAGAAGTTTTAGAATCTTTGAGGTATCTTACGCATTTCTAAATTATCCATGACGTACTCTAAAGCGTGTTATATTATATCGCAATGTTGATCGGCCTGACTAATTACCGCCTTGTTGAGAATCTCACCAAAAATAATACTTTCATTTAAGGTATAATTCATTAACAAAGTTATAAAAAAACCGAGGAGAATCTCAGCAAAAACCATGGCTAATAATAAAAAAAGGCGTCAAACCGTATCGCTATATAAATAGCGCTCTAAAGCAAAATTCTGCGCGGACAGCTATCATACATTTTATATGAGAACCAATGTTAACGCTGAGCGCTTATTTTCGCCACAATAGACTATTCTTGGCACGGTTTGAATTTTGCAGTTCAATCGCCCTACTACAGCCATACATGAATATTAAATGGATCGCAATGAGTATGACTATGACGTAATATTACAAGGCTTTACTTTCGCCCGCCAAAGAGCGTAAATTCCAATGACCTACTTACATCGTAATACAAGTGCATGCCAGTTCGCAACTTTGACGTGGAACTAAATGTTCTTCTAAAAATGAATATTTAGACTGTACTACACCTTATTATTTTATGAGGGAACACTTAGACGCGTGTCAATATAACAGGACGTGCAGGGGTCGCACCCTCAACCTCTTCTCTCAGTAATTCATATCCATACTATATGACTCGAATAATCCCCAAACATCACATACTCGTATAATATAAAATTCACAGATATTACAATATTTCTGAATGAATAAAGAGCATATTCGATGCATAAGGGAGACGAGAAGCGTCGAGTAATGACTTTTTTGACGCTGAAATATTGGTTTCAAACGAGTACTGCATACCGATGATAGATATTCGAAATATATTTATTTATAAATTTAGAGATTGGTAGTGCTGAAAGGAATTTGCAGTTATGAAAATGAACATATACATACTTAGGCTACTTCCCCAATATACAGATAGGCAGAGATTAAGGGTTTCCACGACTACTGACAAACTTCTTTTGTGTACATACTTTCCTCAGTCGTGCACTTTCCACAGTACAGTACTTTCCTCGGTCATAACGGTTCTCTATTAGAGACATTAAGTAAGTCCGCCGTTTATTAAAAAAATAGGCTCAATAAATAAATAAATTAATTAATACGATTATTTTAAAAGTCTACTGCCATCCATAGTACTGCGTGCCCAAATCCATTCCATGCAAACAAATACCTTATTGAGATTAATGAAATATCGATAGTAGCAAATTACTAGGATATAAAAAATTCTGAGATATTTATTTTTGCTTATGTAATAAAACAAATTTTAAAAATTGGTACCTAAATCTACTTATATTTATACAATTATTGTAGAAATATAAGTATATATAAATATATTCTTACATTTCTCATGATTCCTTAACATGGGTTTTTCGCAGAGCATGGCCGAGACCAATTCAAGTGTGCATTGACGAATGTGAGGTTCATATATTCACCTGTTTAAATAAAGAAACAATAGAAGAAAGCAGGGAAAATGAGATCGATTAAAAAAAGTTCATTTAAAATAAAGAACCGCGAAATATCAATTCCTCTACCTTTTGCAATCACTTTACATAACAGAGTTCAATAACCCAGCCGGTGACACAGTCCGACCTATTACACTCAGCTGCGTCAGTCAGGCCTAATGGCGGTGTGACGCTAAACTGTCTTCCCGCTAAAAGGTTTTTCCATTAACCGACGTCGAAGTACGAAACACTCTGTCAACTTTAAAACAAACACATTCTACTATTAAAAGTCAATATTTGTTACAGTCATGTTCATTACAAGTCGATATCTCATATGTACATACAAGTAATACATAATATCTATCTATGGACTACAGGTGATCAAAACTTAACATAAATAACTTAACTGGTGGAACTTGGGAGTATACCACAGTCCTCTGCCTACCTTTTTGGGGATAACAGACGTCATTTTACGTTTTACTAAATAGTGTTACAGTTGACTGTTCCAAGTACTAAACGCAAACATCTCCATTGATTTAGTTATTTAATCGTCCATTCGTTCATCGTTCATTCATGAACGACATTTCTTTAAACATTTCTCTTTAAACATTTCATATCGGTTAAAACTTCGTACGTGCGCATATATCTTGCTTAGCCCCGACAAGTTTACGTCGAGCATCCTGAATTGTAACGCCTAATGACTGTTTATTGAAACGGACGGCACACGGTCCAGTAAACTGTAATGCGATTAGAGCCGCAATCCAGCCACTGTTTACGCCATTAAAGCGGTCATACGCTTATACAATATAGACCGCGATGTGAGAGTGACGTTTTTGGTTGAAACTAGGTAAAATGCGCTTGGCATCGCATTTTCGTTTTAGGGAACATGAGAACAGAAATAAAGACTGGAATATTTTTTTGTACTGTAAGTCTTTATATGTTTCATGTTGTTTTATTTAAAAGGAAAATACATCGCATGGAAAATTTTGGCAGCGGCTCTCCAGCGAATCGGCGGAGATTACCTTCAGAAACATGAAAAAAATTCATCAAAGACGATCAGTCATGAAACGGTTTCCGTGTATAACACATATACAATTATAGGTATGTAAATAATATGTTAGACCATTAATGTGGTTTATGTTTCGTGTACCTACCTGACTCAAAACATACAAGAAATTTGTCATGCAGATTAGTTAAATCTATAACACTGTCTCGACACTGTGGAATTCGTCATATTCATAAATGATGCTATCTGTTTGCTTTGGCGTTAAAAAGACGTTTACGATAGAACTATAAAAATATGTATCTCTTACTATGTACTCTGCCTGAAGTATTGTATTACCCATTCAATATTTAACACAAATTTATTTTCATTCAAAATATTTTGTAATTAACCAACTGTAAAACAAATCATTTATTCTAGGTTTCAGTACCGATAAGTCTCAAAGCTGAAATGAATAATAAAATACTAGAGATAGTATACCGGTAGAGATAATTAGAATACCGATTCTTTACCAACAGAGTAAGGGACATGGAATAATAATATAAAAATAGCAATAATCATAAGTACAATTATCACATGCACACTTATTAAATTTGTTCAATATATCCGTTATATATTCACTAAGCCATACTCTGGGCCTTACTTCCGTCGTATGTTTTATAATTGGAAGTCGTTGTCGGTCGGATATCCAGAAATAAAGAGGACATAATACTCTTAGGAGTGACCGACGAAGGGGAGGAATGGTTGCCCAAAAACTGCAACGGAATGCTGATTATGCTATTATAAAGGTATTAGTAAGTTGATCATTCGATTAAACGTTTCTAGCGATCTTTGTGGTAGCAGACTCATTGTCAGTACTAAAATTTTATTTTTTTAATTGTCAAAAACATATCGAGCTACGTTCGTTCAACAGTTCCGTTATCTTTTACCACCATTCTGCTTAGTCAGTTTATATTTATACACATATATATGATGGTATATACAGCGATGAAAGTAAACATAGTGGGTTGAAAGGTAATGAGATAATGTTCTATAGGGCGTAAGAGTTTTGCTCAACCACACTTGAACGGCAAGCTAACTATAGTCTTGGCGGTTCTCATTCTGAGATCGGTGTCCAACAGTAGATATGCAGATAAGTAGCTTGATAAGGACACGACTGTCGACGCGATTTGCATGTAACGTATTTCACAAACTGCAAAAATAGATAGATACATAGATAAGTAGCGGAAGTTGACCGAGATAGCCGATGGTCACGAAAGATTTGTCAACCTGGAAATCTAAATCAACATCTTTGAATTGAGCTGCGTTAAATCTTCATAGCTCTCAAATATACAGTCGAGATATAATTTATCCCGATTAAAGGAAATAAATAGTCCGAGGCATGTTGATTTTGTCCGTCCGTCCGAGGCATGTGATTTGATCCGGCACCGTGACTTACATGAAATTGAGGTCACATCGGCAGACGGACGCAAATTGGTTGGAAATGGCGATAGAATTGTCTAATATTGAAGTCACGGTATCACGCTAAGTTACAATTTAACATGTTTATTCCGATACTTCAGCCTGTCCATGTCTGCTAATGTATTGTG
>DWTO01002060.1:0-14739 GCA_018244755.1 Jemadia pseudognetus
TTAGCGTTCTGCACTTCTCCTACACATAAACTATAAGTGTGCCAAAATTTTATGCTCCTGCGTCCGCGCAATTTTCGGGTCCAAAGTTTTTGCATCACGTATTAATATATCGATGTTACGTAATAATATGTGGTTTAAATTAAAAAATTAATTTTCTATTGGATAAGATAAAGATTCTTCGAGTCACAGAGAGATTATTGTTTGAAACTATAAATAATAATATACGACTTTCAACTTACGATATACATAATACGAATTTCTTCAAACCGGATGCCGGTAATTACACATTGCCTACCTATTTTTGAACATTTCAATCGCATTACGTTTTCGGTGCTCTTCATTTCAAACGACTCAGTGGTAATGGTTCACCCCCTTGCTAGCAAATTCAAAAGCTCTTCGGATCTTTACATCAGTAGCCAAGTTGGGGAGTCGGCTGCGAATCTTTTCATCGAGCAAGGTTGGCGGTTAATGGTTTCGTGGGACTGTCGATAATTGGCCCCATTAGGTATCGCTCGCAGGTAGCTCCAGCGTCAAGTCGTTTGCGTCAGTTCATGGTGATATAAATTTATCTCCTCATAAACCGTAGGTATCTTATCTTTTGAATAGATTATTGGAAACAAATTCAATGCACTTGCTGTTCTCACGTATTTCGTATTTAGGGATTCAATTCTGCTTCAAGCATGCAGAAATTAGGTTGACTATGTAACATATTATATAATGACTGCCTCGTTGGTCGTGACAGTTGCCAGGGTGAATGCCGAACGAGAGGTCCTGGATTCAAATCCCGGGTAAGGCACTAATTGGATTTTTCTAATTAAGATTTTCTAATAGTAGCTCGTAGTTTGGATATGTGCCCAGTGGATGGCAATAGACTCATCACCTATTCCATAGTGAGACGTAAACGTAACTGGTGATATGTGGGAGTATACTACACTTCTCTGCTTACCTCTTCGGGGGTTTCGGGCGTTAATTTATGTTGTATATAACATATCATGATTACAAACCTATTTTGAGCTTTGTTATTAATAAGAAATCCTGGAAAACTGGTTCTCATGCAATACACGACAAACGTACTCGTATTTTAAAATTTCCATTAACATTCTTTATTTATCGGTTAATGTCACAGTCACACAAATGATTGTGACAAAACCATACTTGTTGTAACACTCCTATTACATGTCGTAAATGTAACTAAAAATACATCATTTCAGATAATCATATCACATACGAAGGTGGACGCGTGGAAGGAATATTTTGACAGGTGACCTTCATCACGCTAACAATGAAATAGAATAATGTCGATCTTTCATTTTAGGGACTTTTATGTGACGGCATCAGGTCGGCGCACGTTTATTTATTTCAGTTTCATGTTCCGTGCTAATGTAATAATACGTATTATTGTATGATTACACCAGATGTCTTACGGGGTAAGCAGAGAGCATAGAGTGCCAAATATTTCTTCTCTTTCAAACCTGACGTGTCTCTCCTATGTTCGTCACTCCTATTTTTATTAAACTTGTTGGAATGTGTAATAGTAAATTATAATAAAGCACTTTTTTAAACCTACTAGTTGTAATCATTGATATACAACCAACAAATTGACAGTCCATTACAATGCTGCATTTACCTAAAACACAAACATAAATTTCGAACAGACTCAAGATTGAAAACAAATTGGAATATATTCTTTACGTATTATGTACGTAATTTTGTACAGACTATCCTACTATTGTTTTACTGTGTAAACTAGAGAAGTGACAGCATAGATTTTCTCATGACCAGAGAAATTACTAATTCCTTATCAGCATTGAAGGAATCTTTTAATGAATTTATTTAAACACCCATTTGATATCTTCCCGGAAACAGCACAAAATAAACCCGATTTCAGAGTTTACACGTATGTACACGTATAAAGTTAAACCAATCTTCTAAACTCGTTGTATGTTGACCATACGATGCGACCACGCACCCCCATTTACATAGAATAATAACCAATATCATGACCTGCAGTGTATAATTTGTGTCATTCGTCATACTTCTTTTGGCGCGTTTGAATAAAGAAATCAGTGTGTATTTTTATCGTGGGACGAAATCTCTCGCGCTAATATAACATGTAATTTACTTGTCTATATAAGTAAACACACATACATTCATACATACATACATTCCTTACATACTGAAAACCAAATCGTAATAAATATACATATGTTATGTTACAGGTACGTACACCTAAGGCTCGTGATAAGCAAACGCTACAAGGAGTAAGTAGAAACTTATTCAAATTATGGGTGTTGAATGTCGTCAAAAAGGTTATTTTCCTGTAGTTGTACTTATGTATATATGTATGTATATAATACTTTTTATTTATTATGTGGTATTCTAAATGCTTTTTATTTTTAATGTAAAATATGCATGGAGTGATTATTAAAATGCAAATACATGTGTAATTTTTTGCGTGGTTATAGATTAGGGTTTAAAGCTTAATCTTTAGGATTCGAGGTGTTTTAGTTTACTATTCGCGTCACCCACGTCACGGCCGTTACTTCCTATATACGAGTAAACTTCATTCTGTCTCTTAGTCTGCTCATCTGATGTTATATTTAGATGTCCATTCAACATAATGCTCTAAAAATGTCCAATTTCTAATATAAAAACTTTATCAACATTTTGTATTAACTTTCAATGTTCTTCTCTGTTCATTTTTTATACGTTTCTGTAACTGACAAATAATTTCAAGCAATAAAAGTTGTGTCACTGCATCAAAGCAACTTTTCTAATTAAAATGAGGAGAAAGCTATATTTTTATGCTACTTCTCTGGGGAATTTGTAAAAACGGATCGGAGCGAATTTTAACGTCAGACGTAGTAACGCTCGCCGATGTATCACGTATTTTTTATATTACGATACTTTCCAACTCTAATGAGTACTTATGTCACAATCTGTAACTCGAATAATCACCGCTACGTAATCCAATTTGTACAAAATGTCACGAAAACAAGAGCCATTGCTTGGAATCTTCAATCAATGATACGACCATAATTTTATGCACTGTCAGTCAACCGCGACGAGACCAAAGTGCTCTGTCGCGTTCTTGTATCAACGTATAGCGTTATGCTAAGTGAGAGATGATTGCTTACTAACTAATAAAACAATACGTGTACCATATTATGTACATAACGTATTTTATGTATATAATGTAATTTATCCGTTACCGGATCACCAGAGCACAGACTGTCCAGATGCGCGTCCTGGGATATGTATTTATTTTACTTAATAATAACACAGTGTGGCCTGAAGCATTGTATAAGGGAATGGTCATATTGGGGATCAGCTGCAGGCTTTCGGGGAGTAAATTGCACTGATAAAGTGTTAACGTAATGTGTATAATTACGATAACTGTAGATGTGACTATAAACAAGCGAGGCGGCTCCTTCGCGATTCTAATTTAGATTCAGCACAAAGACGGACACTGGGGAGAGGCAGTATGAGAAATTGCAGAGCCTACAAGTACATTGTACAAATACAAGCCATATTCTCTCTTCTATTTACTTTTAAATAAGCGTCATTTAATGGCGTAATTTCTCAATGCGTGCACTAGCGAATGCTGGGACCAGCGTGTGAATGTACTTCATATGAAGATATGAAGTACATTCAAAATTTACTGAAGCAGTAAGCTGCAGTGAAGCCGCGTATTTCTAAGCTTTTATTATGTAAGTATTTTTATTTCTTATGCTTATTACCAAGCGAAATTACATGCCGATCTTTAACTAGTACAACCTATAATGAAATTTCTACAACATTGTACGCAAATTTGTTATTAACTTATTATGTTAAATATTACACTGGGTCCTTTACCGGTTAGGCTGGAAATGCGAAGTGCTAAATATATCTAATTTTACAGCCCCTACTTTCCTTGTCTACCTATTATCATCACTGTACCGACTCGCGCTGTTAAGTAGCAGTTGAAACAATGATTTCAAAGGTGTAAAGAGACAGTACGTTATATACAAATACTATAATTAACAATATATCAATGATTTGTTGATGATACAAAATAAACAATCAATAGGTAATTGAGGCCGACAGTGTAGGTACAGCGCCTCGCCCGTAGAACTGTCGGAGTTGTTTTCGTTCAATAATCGTCTCGTCCCGAGGCCGTCCATGATTGATCTTTAAACGTTTTTCTAGATAATGCGGGTGCAGACGAACCCTCTGCTTAGGTAATTGCAGTCTACCCACACGCAACCTTCACATAGCGAGCGATATTAGCATCGCATAACATTTAAAATGTTCAACGGGAAAAATAATTATACGTACCTATATTGAAATATATACGGTGAGCAATGGTGTTCAGAAGCAAAATAGATGAACTGATATTTCCAAAGTCTACCGCTGGACAGAATATTTAATCACTGTTAAAATTTGTCAAACCTGTTTAATATTTTGTTTAATGACAATTTTCGTATATATATAGCATTCTCGTATATGTACATATGCCAGATATATGAAACGATATATTGTGAAGAAACTTGCACACATTTTAGTTCTTCATAATGTTCTCTAAAACGTATGATTTCATTAACCTGTGTCATTCTGAGAGGAGATCTTTTCCAATAGTCGAATGGAGAAATTGTTTATGCTACCTTTGTATGTATGTTTAAATATTAAATTCCCTGAACACAAATTCTTAGTAACCCGCATAATGTGTGAGTAGACAATCATTTGCAAACGTTGATTTCTAAGTCTTCCTTAATCATCTTGAGCGAATGATGATTAAATGTACCTAATGAAAAAAAATGTTTTCTGTTTAAAATAAACAAGGTTTATGAACACGTGTTTTAATATAAAACTAAGCAAAGTATACAATCTTAAATAGTCAAGAAAATAAATTATTAGTATATAATACAATTCTCAGAGAATTACTGGTAATGTTTTGACAGCAGTAAGCGTTAAAACAGTCAGAAGATTCAACGACAAATATCCGTACGAAGCGAAGCGCGGTTTGGGTACATCGACTCCTATGTACCTATGTACATAATGTTTGTGAAAATTTGTCAACAACGGTCACCTACATACATGTGTAGGTGACAGTTGTTGACAAATTTTCACGAATGTTTCCCTATTTCGAATTGCACATTAAACTTTTGGGTTTAGTTCTTATCGTTAGATGTTAAACTATACATAATAATAGTTGTAGATATATATTTCAATTTACATAATATTAATACGTGTCATACCTCAAAAGGCAATTTGCACACAACATCGTCCTCTAACACATGTCTCCGTTAAGTCGTATTGCAATAGCTCATAAGAAGCTTGGAATAGCTTATAGTGGAATAGGCTTCAGAGTCTCATGCTTGCAAAAAGTCATTGCCCAAAAGTGGAGCGGAAAAAGGTTTGCAGCTAAGAGTCAGAATATAACTAAAGATTAGAAGCAGCGCTGAGAGAAAAACGGAATATTAAATGCAACTCCCTTTGACTTTCAAAACGGAATCTGTTTTGAATCTCCAATCGCAATCAGACCCGCTCGTCGCTTCTCTGAACTGTTATTTGCTGTTTTCTTGGAATGTGCACACTTCAACTAGTTCGCCACTAAGCTTTATAGCGTTTTCATGTAGGAATTAAATGTGAAAGGCAAATAGAAATGCGTAAAAAATATTGTTTGAACTTCTTCCAAGACGTTTTTGATCCCGGTTAGAAGTTCCAAGAATTCAGTCTATATAATCTCTTGTTCAGAACATTACTTGTAAATAATTGTTACATTTATGCATAGGTTCCCGTAGTACAATAAAATCACATTGTCATTTTTAACTTATAAACCTACATTATTTAGTACGAGGGAAGTTGAGTCGATTCGATACGTTTGTCTGCTAATAATTAATGTTACCATGCCGTATTAAGCTATGGTTTAGAATTCAGCCTCCCATTGTAGCGTCCCAGGTTCTAATCCTAGTGTACGCCTCTTTCAAAATTATGTTAATTTATCCCCACGCTGGGCATGCGGCTCGGGGATCGCAGAGCACATCTTCTCATATAGCTTCCCCTATTCAAGGGAGACCATGACCAGCAGTGAATTGTGGTAGACACATGTCCAGCATGTCTATGTCCAGCAGTAGATTGCAATAGACACATGATGATGATGAAAGGATTAAATGTCGTTTACTGCAAGAGTGAATAAAACATCGCGAGGAAACTTGCCCACTTTTGGATTGATGATATTATTTTCGAAGGCGTGGGAAATCCGCTGACATCCATTCCACTGACTATGGACTTAATTCCTTTTATTCACATAGAAGATCGGTGCCCAACAGTGGACTAACAAAAGAGTTGATGGAGATGAAGAATTCACTTATCAATACTGAATATTTACAGCCTATTTAAATGAAATAACATATAGGTACATATAATATATATAATTAATAATTTAGTCAAATACATTTTACTTTTGTCATTTGGTAGGTATAATAAACTTTTATAGTATATTGTTTCCGAATAATGGGATTCCCGCTGTACACGTAGAGCTAATATAATGTCATCTTTAATAACGTCGCTACAACGTAGGGTCGATGTAGAGTTATACGATGTTCAAACTCAAATGTAGGTCTCCCATGCGATAGGTTTTTACTAGGACCGTCCAGGTGTCAATTTCAAATTATTTATTTTGAACCACAGTTGTAAAATTGTGGTATATATAAACACAATCAATAATAACAATATTTAATTATTCAAATAATTCTATACTGAAACATTTACACTTAAAACACTTAAACCTTCGTAACAAAATCAGTAATCGTAACTTTACAGCTTACCAACATCATTATAATAATCTTTAAACGGGAATGAACAATTTTTATTATGAACGATAATTTACAGGGAATTTATTTAACTATACCACTAAAAAGATTTTAAATAATATACTTATATTTTGTATAGGGCATCAATCGAATTAAACATGTATCACCTGTTACGATATGATTGCAAAACTCACTAAAACAAATTTATTGTACTATTGTAAACATATTGTAATTAATTGTACATTGTCGTCAACCCTTTGGTATTTCCTCTGTCGGACACGGCTCTCTTCTCAGTATAAGAAGAGTTGAATCCGTAGTTCGTTTGAACGTTTTTGAAAATTAGTGTAATTGTATTATATACTAGTACGTATATTGTTAGATTTGTACTAAGATCGCACGTAAAAATACTTTGATTTTAAGTATATATCATGATATGAAAAACGTGAAATAAAATGTACATATTATCTTCATCAGAGCACAAGTAAATATAAATATATACATAAATACAAATCGGTAAACACGAAACAGGGAAAGCAGATTTAGAGGTAAGCCAGAAATGTCTTCGAAGCAAAATTTAGTTAGAAGATATTATAAGTGTAGCACTTCAACAATTTCCTCATATGTCCGAGGCGGGCCCACCGACACGCGGTGTCGTGTGTGTCGACAATGGGTGTCGTGTGTGTCGACCGCAACATGCTCTGCACTCGGTCTTATGGCGTAAATATTTGCCAAGTATCGGATCACCGACCTTATTGACTGTTACGTGATAGCCTTTGCAAAACACCCACATATGATACTGCACAAAGCCGAGGTGCAGTCGCGCGTGCACAATACACGAGGGAGAGACACAGAGAGAAAGAGAGAGAAAATAGACACGTGCCTTACAAGGTATTGCGGAGATTTAAACACAATTACGATCCCTGTTATTCGTGGCGTACGGCACATAAGATTAGGTACTCTTACATTTACGTCCTGTAACATTTAAAATAAAATCTATGTCATTAATTCTAACTTGTCAAATATATATATATTGTAGGTGTAAAAATAATATTGTGCACTCTGCCTTCCTCGTAAAACATCTGGCGTCAAAATATACCAATAATAAATAACAAATAATATAAATTTTTATAATTAGAAATGAATTTATTGTTAGCTGGACATAGATATTCGTGCCAACACAAATCAACATCTACTGACCACACCTCGTCTTTTATGGCTCTCGCTATTAACTGAGCGTGAAAAGCAGTCGATAAATAATACAGGCATTAAAACTATTCATAAAGCATGTTCTTGAAGATATGATTGCGCGGTCGTCACGTGGTCCTAATGAAAAGGCGATAAAACTGCTGACGAAATTGTGACGTCACACCGCTGTACTTACGCCCTTCTCGTGACTCCACGTAACTAACACTAACTTTTGTGGTAATATGTCAATATTAAATAACATCACATTCCTAATAAAAACCACTAACTTTGTAGTAAATTCGTCTTAATAATGTTTACCTACCACTTCGAGGATAACAGGTGTAATGTTGCAATTTTTTTTATGATGACAATAGTAACATTTTCCAAAGTTTAAATTTATTTTAATAAGGCCGATGTTTCTCTTGTCCCAGAGTGGAAAGTAGGAGCTAAATCCCCTTAACGGAGCTCCACGTCCAGCAGTGGACTTAGGGTCATAACGATGGTGTATGTCCATACCGCTGATTAAGGCAAGAAAAACATTCATTCGTTCCCCAATTTGATTATATCACTTTTGTAATTATCATTATTAATTTACACTATGTAATTTACAATAGATTGCATGAGACTTTTTACTGGAATACTGTCACTTTCAATATACATATGTATATAACATGCAAATTGGAAAGTAACAAGTATTTTACATAGATTTCAATATGCCTCAAAGGAAAATTAAATAGACAACAATTATAATTTAATTCGATGTTCTTTAATTATTACGATCGTTGTATCATCACGCATTGTTCCTTGCGGGGTACACGGAGAGCACTAAGTGCCAAATATCTGTATATTTACAGACAAATGTCTCTATCTATTCCAAAATAGCTATTTGAAGTCTCTATTTAAATTATTATTTGGTTTCTTTCAAATAGCCCAGTGCGAAAAGGGCTTAACGCGCACTTGGATAGGTCCTTTTATGAAGGCGGTTCACGAAAAGCGCAGTAGTCTTAGTGGCGATGGTAAGTGGCAAAAACATTGCGGCGCGCCACCCTCCGGGATCCTCCCCCTATTGAAAACTTTGCCGCCTGACGTAAATTAAAATGTCAGGGAATAAATTCTTCTCGCGATTTGCACATCTATTTGTAACGGTAATTTTCGCTGCATTACAGCAATTGCATCACATTACGTCTGGCATATTAATTATCGAAAGTGAAAGTGTTTAAAAAAAATCAAATTATAAAGTTAAACATTTTAAAGACAATCAAAGATATGTTGCAATATTACTTTGAACATTCTGATACATATATATTTTAGCACTTAACAGAATTATATTCGGGCGATTTTGATGTTAATACTATATTAAAATAGTTAATGTAGCAAAATAGGTAAACGGTAAAAACATTTTTAAATCGTCCTAGTAGGAACCGTTTTGTAATAATTTACAAATAGAGTGATTGAACAATTAACCTTTTGAAAGTAGAATGAGTGGAAACAAGCGTGGTGTGAATGAATGAGCGCATGGAACGGTTAAAACGAAACCATTCGTGATCGATTCCAACATTCCCGAGCGCAGTGCGCAGCCGCGAAAGCCGGTGCGCCCGCGCATTCGCATTCTGATTTGTAAAACACCGGAATTTTGCATTTAAATTGTAATGCAATGAAAGTTGCATACAACAATGTTTCATGGAGAGAACAACGACACTCAATACCGCATATGGTGTGTTTGAAGACCAAAGTTCTCTTTAAATATGTATACTCATTGGCTGAATTTCGTCATTTTCTTCAATATAAAAACCACGTACTCGTAAATAAACAATTAAAATATATACTACACTTCAATGTTGAACGATTATTTTTAATTTTAATTGCTTATAAACATTTAATTAGTACAATTGATTAAAACGAAAGGGGCACGGCGATGAATTATAAGAAAAAGTCAGATAAGCTATGCGCGCCACCTTCGTGAAATCATAATTCATTCAGTGGAGTGTCCGCGTGCGATTCTTTATTTGGTATGAACGCCGGGGAAAAAATGAAATGCTACGAGTACGTACAGCGGTCGCGCGGCGTGTTGGGCGAAAAACAAAATTACACCTTAATTAATTAATTGTACACAAAAACGTGAAGGCATTCACGCACTGATTGAACAATAAAACAAATTAAACGTGGAAATTTAAATAATTAATTGAAATTTTATTTATTTAGATGTAATCATATATTTTTATTATCACTTTTTTCAGTAATTAAGTAATAAGAATGCATGGTGAATTTAGACAATACAAATGAGAATTTGAAAGCAATTATTAATTATGACTATGATTTGAGAACGCATTTTAATTTCATGAGGTACGTATGACATATATGACAATTTCAACTATTTGTATTCATCGAAAAAATATTATGAAACGTTTAAAGTGTAGTAACACACTTGACTCAAAGTGTTAAACTCTTATACTAAAATATATTCCTATTATTTCTCCAATAATTTTATCTCATTCTCTTGTATAAAAGCATATCGGTCAAAAATATCACATGGGAAATTTATATACTTATGCATGGAGATTACTAACACTTTAAATGTTGTATTAAAGTAATCATTTCAATATTTATTAAATAAGACTCTAAAGTAAACAATACACCAAACATAATTCACGCCTATAATCCCCGAAATCGAAAATACACACACACACAAATATAATACACAGCCTTTATATATTATTTTATTGCTATTATATCACCACGTCAGGCCCCTTACGGAATAGGCAGTGTACACCGAATGCAAAATATCTTTATCCTTACAAACACAACTCCCTGCTTCTTAATGCATCACTCACCTCATATTCGCACGCCGATTTCGGAAGTTTCAGATAATTTAAATTAAACCAATAAACTAACAATGTATAAAACACATCCCACAAATTTAAGTCCGATCTACAGTTATCACTCTCATCAAACACGCCACCGGATTCTGAGGTTTCAGTTAAAAAAATAATCAATAGCACAATCGTTTAAAGTAGTGAACCAAAAAAGAATATAACCCGTCCAAGTTATTTAAACCTGTTCTATACTCAACGCTCTCCTCTTACTCGTGAATTGTAAGGAACAAACTAAAAATGTATAAAACATCCGACTAATTGAAGTTGGAGTGATATTAGGCTAGAGTATAAATTAGCAGTGGCGGCGCGGTTACCTATGCCGCGGCTGGAATGCAGCGTGAATCAGCCGCGGCTCCTGAGGTCACGTTGTTCGGCGATGTCGTCATTGTTGCACTGAGGCTGAGCGGCCGCGTCGCCGCCGCGGGCACAGATCCGTGGCACACGAGCAGAACGACACATTCGGCTTGAATATTTTAATACTTACCCGCGAGGTCGGGGTCTAAGATATTCACTCTGATAAATTGTAGTTAACTTATTAAGTATCACGAATTATGTACCGTAAGAGTTAACTATATTATCTCGTTTGTAATTTAAATTATCAAAAGGCTTTCGTTTAATCATTTATCAACTTAACCTTCAATTTATTAAATATACATTTAGCGCAAAATTAGGTGCTTACATACATAACCTGTCACGCCTATTTCCCGTAGAGACGGGCAGAGACTAAGGATTTCCATTTTCTTCTTTAGCGCAAAAGTGAAGCATAGATTAAATGTATTGAAAATTACATTTTCTAATGCTAGAGCATTTAACTTACGTAACTGTCAGAGATAAGATACGTTACTGATAGTGTTATCGCTAGCGGTTAATCAGCTGACTGTGGAGATTGTGTGTATAAATCGGGCATCTTTCGAAAACAATGTTTTGAATATTAACATAAAAATCCCGGATAAACATGAATATACAAAACGATAAAAAACCTCCATCTGTTAAGAACAATAGAAGGTCATAAAATAAATGTGATTGTTATTAAAACAAATAATCATTATATTGATGTTTTAATGTACCGTTGCAAGTAAATGTGAGGCATTGATAGATTCTCCGTCGCTAACCAATGCCGCGCCAGTTAGCGCCATGGAATTCCTGACCCCAATACCGGCGAGGCAGGGACCTGCAGCAATCTTTGGACTTTGTTCCCAATACCAACTAGTATTTGTGAGCTTCCACTGCAATGCATAGTTAAATTTATTCAATGTCTAGAATCTTCAGCGTTCTTCTTAGAAACTTGTACACCGTTGATAGCGCTTCGATATTCTTAATGGTGGCGCTCAGTGAGTTTAAAATAAACTTAGTATCGAACGACTTTTCATTCGCGATTCCTTTTTCAACTGACTGTATTATTGAAGTATAAAGTTAGCTTACTTTTATTCAATAGAAAGAAATAAGAAAGGAGAAAATTATATATGTTTTATATATAGTTTTTCCACTTGATTAGAGACAAATACAAAATATAGATACAATTAAATACAACCAATGCACATTTATGTAGATTTAGTAAAACAGTTTTCGTCTCCTTTGTTATTTGTTATGTGAAACAATATATTGTTCTCATATCAATTTATCACTCTTGATTCGTACTGTGTTGTTGTACAGTTGATGGGTGTTTAATTAATACGAGAATTCATTTTCATACGCAACCATTACGCGTTAAAGCGCACGCTGCACGAGTAATAGAAAAGTGACGGCATGTATTTCCTACCGCGATGAATACACTGGTCAATTTGATGGGCACGTGTCGTGAATGGTAGTAACAATAGGGACACTTTATCCGATTCTGACCTTTATGGCCTAAAACGTACTGACGCGATTGGAGTAGCTGGTGATACTCTGAGGACGGTTCAGTCCGGAGCGTTTATTGGCGAGAATTGGGCGCATCCCGGTTGTTCGACGAAATCGCTATCCGTCCTACGTGGTTCCATCATTTGATGGGAATAACTTTGGACGTCAAATTCGTTTGTGATTCCTGGGAATTTATGAGCGAGGTAACGTTTTTATTTTCGACACCGAACAATTTCGTCTTACCAGACGATGTACAATCGGGACTCTTTCAGTTTCAGAGACAAACACGTTCAGTCATTCTTATATTTAGTTAACCTTCACAAACGTTACCATCAAATCAATGATTTTAAGAATAATAGCGTGCCTTCCCATAAAGTTATAAGCACGAACACGATGATAAAAACAAAAGCTGAGCCAAATGTTTGCGCTGAACAGAAAAACCCACAATGTTCCGTCCGTTCCGTAGCGTCCGTTGAGGTGGTCAGGTGTTGTTTTTTAAGGCAACACGCCTGCTCGTAATGCAACGTCTTAATAAAAAGTAGGAATAATAATATTCTCCACAGCCATTAAGCCGGCCGAGCCAACAGAGCGCTCTTGTTAAGTTATCGCCGCTGGACCATCTGGTCGTATAAATGCATCCATTCTCTCGTTCTAAGTGAAAACTTGTTCGGTTCTATCATTGTAACATTACAAAATGTTCTGTTAATGTACAATTACGAAACAGATTCGATAAATGATATGTTTATTGTGTTTATTATTATAACATCACACCGAAACATACTGGGATAGGCAGGGGGCACCGGTCCCTAAATATTTCTTTTGGAAAATGACATAAAAAGCTTTGTTTGTTCGCACTTATCTCTAAAACTACCCGTCTGATTTCAAAAAATATTTTTTTTACTCTATTCAGATTCATAGTAATGCTATAGGGTATCAATAAAGTTGATATAAATGTTAGATGGCCTTAAGTATTAATATTTCTCAAGTAGGTCGAAAGAAAATGCGCTGCTGATATGCGCGGACGTGCGCATTTCATATAAACACAAACGCAGTAAAAAATATCTTAGTTTAGACTTGTATATCAGAAGAGAACGTTAAATTTATATAATTTCACAGTACTCGAGTCTATATCTATAGTACGGCATGTGTGGATGAAACCATTATATTATATTGATACCACACGAAAAAATTATTTTCAATTATACGCGGTTAAAACCTGGGAACACAGCTAGTAACCACAATTTGCATAAATATAAAGAAGTCTAATAATATAATATTATAAAACAAAAGTAAATTTGTAAACAATTTACTTGACCGGAAGTAGGTGAAAATGGTAATAATACCGACTGACGCGCTTACCACCTGTCTATCCATATAAGCGCAGTCAATCATTCATTTAATCCTTGCATTATCCTTGTAAATAATAATGTAGAAGTTGAAAAGACAAGAAACGTGCTATAAAAAGTACGATATAAAAAGGCGCCATGTAATATTCCATAGCAATACAGTAAGCGGGAACGGTGAGCGAGCGGTCTAGTTAACGACTCATTCAGCTCACCGCGCCATCTGGCTGGACGAACGTAATTTCTCACTCACTCACTCGTTTGTGTTTCTCTGTGGTAGAGTAGCTTAATGGTAATGACAGAAGCAATAATAATGATAATAGCCAAGGCCCATTTTTGAATTTAGTTTTATTGTATGCTATGTTTTGATATTTTTTTATTTCGTTAGTGACAACATATGATACCTTTAGTAACATCCTCTTTTTCCTTTTTTTCCGTAAATAAAAATACCTTTGATTCATATTAACGTGTAAAAAAATCCTTAAATGTCCTTCCATATTACTATTTCGGTCAAATAATTACTTGAAATCCTAAAGTTCATTTTAAATATTTTAATTATTCGATTTTCTTAATTGAAGTTATTTGACTGCCTCGTTGGTCGTGTTGGTTGTAAGTGCGACTGACGATTAGGAGGTCCTGGGTTCGATTCCCGGGTCGAGCACTATAGAATTTTTCTAATTTAGATTTTCTAGTAGTGTCTCGGAG
>DWTO01002061.1:0-14738 GCA_018244755.1 Jemadia pseudognetus
TGCATGTATGAAGAGAATGATGAATGTGGAGGAGGCGCGGCAGGTATGTAAGGATAGAGCTATTTGGCACTTGGTGCCCTCTGCCTACGATGATATGTATGTATATTTTACATAAAATAAAAGCTTTTAAATACACTCAATCCATTTTTAAACAATTCAGAATTTTTGACCTTTCATTAGAGGTAAAAATACAGCAGTGAATTTCAACCACTAAAGTGGTGTGAATTAACTGGTGTTACATGATGTTTTAATAACAAATTATTGCTAATAATTTTTTTATGAACAATTTAATGACTACATTTTGCAGATATTTTCTAAGTCCAATTTGATAACTCTGAGGTATATTGCTCTTGCAACATTCTCATATACATCACACAAAAGTTCCTTACATGTTTTACATTTACTTGCAAGCAGACATTCAAGCCTACCTAGGTATAGTGATAAGAATATTAAACCAGTACAAAAATAAAATAGAAAAACTTACAATGTAGGTGAAGATACATCTAACAACACTTCTGGTTATAAAATGGTTACTTAAGAGAGGCACAAAATCAATGGCTACCAATTTGACATATATGGATGAAGGAGATATGGAAGATTTTTACTTATTACTTTACTTTTACTTTAATTATTACTTTATAAGATAAATAAAGATATGTCTTTCCATATGTGTTCCACTTTCGGTTGCTTAATACCTTTAAAAATGAAGATAGGTGTTATGTAGAAGAGGTGTGCAGTCACAGAAACATATTAAATGCCTACTTCTGTATATTCACAAATTAATAACATTAAATATTCATTAACTCATATCTTCATTGCCCTGTAAAGTTAAAACAGATTTCAATTATCACATACTATGGGGGATCTAGGTACATATTATGAAAAATCAATTAACAAATGTAAATTTAAAAGTGGAAATATAATTAGTGAAATTTTAACAACACATATGTAAATAAGGAAAATACTAAAAGAGGACAATATACAATTAATATATGAAAATCCTCTATAAGTGGTTTCTCCAAGAAATTAAAAGTGCATAAACAGCCAAGGGAATTATTTAATTTACTATATCTTAGGCATCTTCACATTATTAAAATTTCCCTCATTATAGTCACAATTTTAATTATTAACACTTAAATAACACCTAGTCATTTATATGGATATAACAGCCTTAACTGTACAATATTTCATGTTAGCACATTAAATGAAGGTACAAGGTTTATAATTCTGTACAAACTATATTAATAAAAACAATATCTACAAAAATACAATATACTGGATCAGTGATGGTGCACGACCTGTCTCTTGCATACAAATTCACATACCAAGGCAATATTTAAACAATTTAAGATAAAGTTTCCTTTTGCATTTATATTGATTTTAAACTGTATGTTCTTGTGTACTAGAAACGTAAATGTAATTGCAGTACATAATGTTGTACCCATGATCCCTGAAGAGATAGGCAGAGGGGTGTCTTACAGTCCCATATTACATCTGTCACGTTAATGAAACATTTTGGAACAGGGTTTGAACTTGTGTTGTACACTCCCATGTTTCACCAGTTATGTTTACATCCCGCTATGTATTAAGGGGTGAAACTATGGTCATACACCGAGCACAAACCCACACTCTAGCCACTAATAGGCCTGCTCAAATTTAAATATCATTTATTCAAAATTGTTTTATTAGAACACTTTTTCCACATAAAAATTAAACCACCACCGCTTTGAAAAATTTCTCACTATGGAGACGAAATGGACATGGGGGAGAATACGAAATGCATAATTTTAAAGAAAATTATTGTTTGTGTCAAAAAGCAAATCATCATGTAACTACTAACAGTCAGCTGCTAACATTAAAGTTACCTTACTTATAATTTTATTTTCATTGACTGTTAGGCGGTACAAAGTTCACCGAGTCAGCTAATAATATATAAAGGTGTATAACATTGTATATAGCACCATGGACTTGTTTTTGTGTAAACATGTAATTATTTGTGTGGATTAAAAAATCATACTAGATCTTAATATGGGTATACAATATTTTTACATTATAAAATACTGAAACCTAAGAATACACTTAGGTATACATATATATTTATATACATGCTGGTAGTTTGCAAACATCTAGACAAAGAAGAAAATGTTTCTTAACTATAAGCTCAGTCTTGATGAAATGTAAAATTGACGTCTATTGATTTAATTATCTGAAGAGAGTAGCTTTTTCTTGCTAGGAGGCTCACCGCTACGGTACTTGTCGTACAGACCGCTTTTAATGAACCGCTTCGCCGCTGCCATGTTCATCTTCGGCCGCAACTCACGGTCCTGACATTCTCGCCACTTCTGCATAGCCGCCTTTATCCTCTGCAGTTCGTCTTTAACAGGATGCGTGGTCGGATCTATACCCTCTAGACGTAAATAGACCCAGTGTAAAGAGTTTAGTGCGAACGCGAAGTACAGGTCCAATTCTATTTGCGCCGGAAGACACATCTTATCATATTGCGCCTTAAGTGGCAACAATCGGTCAAAGACTTTCTCAAGTTCAATTAAATTCTCCGTGAGTTCTTCACAATTGTTCACAAAATCCTCGTTTTCCGCCAATTCCCCATAGTCAAGTTTCAGATCCATCGTGATTGAGTTCTATATAATATGTCGTCAATGTTGTAGGTTAAAACGTATATTTATTTTTCTGCACTATTAAGCCACATGCGTTTAACACACAAGAATGTCAGATTTTGAATGAAATGATAAGGATTACCTATATGGTATGGATGGACAGGACAAATACTGCACCACAACCACAATCGGTAAAAAGAAAAAGAAATATTCCATTCATTCAAGTGACAGTTAGATGGTGTCGCCAGCTGAAATTTCCATAACCTGTCAATATATTTTAATAATAATGGTTTCAAAAGTACAAATTGATTTATAATTATAAGTTATAATTTAAGAACTAATGTTTTATTAATTGAGCTGCCACCCGTTACTTGTCCAGTTCGCTGAGTATTAATAAATGATTACACAAATAAGATTCTCTTGACATAATAAGTTTCGTATTTTATGACACCCTTTTAAAAATAATTATATAAATAAGTAGCGACTTATCTTAGCCTGAGATCATTATTCGGGAGAATAGTAATAAGTGTCATTTATTTTTTATTTGTAAACAATAGTTTACAGTAGCAAACGAGTAAGCAGCAATCACTGTGGTTGCTGCATAGTTGTAGCATACTTAAATCAAATACTGTATCTCTCTAGATATCATTTATATATGTAAATGACTATTGAGTTCGTCATTCTAATTGACATGAACACTTACATATTTTAATACTATAAGTGAAACTTATAAAATATCAATATTAAAGTCACAGCAAACTATATATATAGTGTAACGTCGATAGATTATTATTCAAATTATGACGTTTTTAACGTCTTAATAGCTTGAAGTTTAGAAAAAGCCTGTTACGAAATGATAAATAAAAATGTTTGCATTCCACCTTTACAAATAAGTCAAATAACAGATAATTACGTGAATGAGCCAATACTGTTTTCAATCGTCAATTATTTAATAAGTAAAGTAATACAACAAAATTTATTTTTATTAGGTACCGTGCCATTTTAATATTTTTAATAGATATAACATGAATATCTGGTACTTACGTTTATATAAATATTCATGTTCTATTGTCTATCTGTGCCAGGACTATTTGGATAGTTTGATAAATGTACAGCTCGGTGTACTCGTTGTTCACAAATGATTTCGAAAGCCAAAATCTTTCTCAAAAAGGCACAACCGGTCATCAGATGCCCAAAATTGTTACAATTGAGACATTAACAGCTTTAGGGGTACATTGCTTATGTAGCAAGTGCTTATGAGCTTATGAGACTGTGTATTTAAATTAATGTCATGTTGGTGTCACTGGTGTATTTAAATGAGTTTTTGTCTTTTTGCAGAAACAAAGTTTTATCTTCACAAGATCGTTAATAGGTCAATAAGGATAGAGATATTGAGCCCTCGTTGCTTCCTACTTAAGTAACATGTAATATGTTAACATAATATTTTTTTTTCTTCTTTGATGGTCTAGTAGTTGCGAGTGCCGCTGCTGATCGAGAGGTAGTTTGTAGGATCCCCGGGGTCAAATACTATTGACCTTTCTAATATGGAATTCCTAGATGTAGCTTGGTATCCAGATATGGTTCTAGTGTAAGGTAATTCGCTCACCAGCTATTCCCTGAAACGCTGTATAAGGTAACTGGTGAAACGCGGGAGTGCCCTACACTCCTTTGCCTATCTCTTCGCCACATCTAGTTTTTTATACAAGTTACCGTCTTTTAAAAAACAAAATATGCTACGACGAGAGTTATATAGGTGATTAAAAACAGTGGAGCAGTTTAGAGAAATATAAACATTATAATCTATAAGAGCTAGAATATTTTTCTTTAGAAGTATCTAATTAAAAGAATTTGATAATTTTATCGAACCTTTCTACTCTATTATATTTTATAGAAAAACTTATATACCAAAATGTGTCAAGTAAAATATCTATTATGTTAAAATGAATAAAAGTGCCTACTATTAAAATTATTTGCAACATTGCCAAAGGAAATAAACTTTATTTATTATTCCCTTATTAAAAGATGAATTTTAAGAATTGTATAAAAAAGAAATGCATTTAAAAAATTCAACTTAATTGTCACAATAAAAAAGTTGGATGTATGTATATTCGGGTGGCTTGTTAATTAGTTGGCGGGCAATAAGGTGTTATAATTAACGTCTCGTTGACCCTTTAACCCAGCTACTGGAATTCAAATGTCACAACTCACTTTTTTTATTGTAACTGTCAATGATAATCTTTAAAATGATAATCATATAGTTTTGTATCAGACTACGTATTATTAATTTATTAATTCAGAAAAGTTTATTTATAGATACGTAACGAGTGCCTCGTTGGTCGTGTTGGTTGCAAGCGCGACTGCCGATTGAGAGGTGCTGAGTTAAAAACACAGGTCGGGCACTATTGGAAGTTTTAATTTAAATTTTTTATTAGAGGCTCGGAGTCCAGAAATGTGCCCGATGCATGGTAATACACTCACCGCCTATTCCATAGTGGGTCCTAAACATAACTGGTGAAACGGTGGAGTGTACTACATACATTTCTCTGCCTACCTCTTCGGAGATTATAGTCGTGATATTACGTTTACATATTTAAAGAATCTTTCCATCTGTTTCTGTTTCAAACCATTTAACGTTCCACTGATGGACACGGGTCTGCTCTCAGAATTCGAGGGTGAAGGATGACCTTCACCCTAAAAACAAACTATGAAGTTTGCCACGCTGGCAAAGTGCGGGTTGGCAGACTTCACACACCTTAGAAAACATTTTTTTATGAACTTTAAGGTGTGCAGGTTTCCTCACGACGTTTTCCTTCACCATTTTAGCAAGTGACATTTAAAGTTAAAAGTACTTAAAACGCACATTTTTAAGTGCGCGCTAGGATTTGTACCCGGTCTCCCGGAGTGAGAGGTCGAATTTCAAACCACAAGGCTGTCACTACTTCTAATACATTGCTAATTTTTCCTTAAAATGTACATTGTAAATTTTACAGAGTGAATATTATTAATAAAACAATATAAATACTATTTCTTATACGCGGTACAGTATGATTAAAGCACACCTAAAGTTGTTTTTCTTGCTTTGATATTTATAAAAAAAACCGCACATCTGACCAACACAATTTCACTTCCAATTAAAAGAAATGAAATATAAGTAATAAAGACTCTGTTCAGTTTTTAACTGTAAAATTTACTTTTAATTTGCACATTTTGAAAGTAATTCTGACACACGCTGTTTTGTCATTAATTTCACTTAAGTATACTTCTTTTCTTTTTTTTCATTTTGTCATTTGTTTTGGCAAAGATCGTGATAGAATTATAACCCAAAACGGCAGTGACCTTCCACGAGTTTCTGTAGCGATGTTTTTTTATGGTAGCGCGTATTTGGCCAAACAAAAGACAATTAATGTTACTGCATTATAAGATAAAGAATTTTTAAAGTGAAAAGCAAGTTAAAAAGCATAAAGTGCCACCATATATGGTAGTCACGTATTGTTGCCGCCAAAATAACCGGCGGACGGCGCAGATGAAATCTGTATGGTGTAACTGGCTGGCGCCGGAGGATCTGGTCGTGGCGCCCGCGAACTATACAGACTTCTCTTCATATTAATAAACAAATAATATACACATAACATTATGCTTGTAATCCCATAAGAGGTTTACTTTTATGTATTGCCATACACCGGGCACAATTCCAGACTCTGAGCCACTATTAGAAAATCTAATCTAACGAATCCATTACTGCTCGACCCGGGATTTGAAGCCAGGATCTCACAATCGGCAGTCCGCATAAATTATTCCACTGTTTTTTAAAAGACAGACAAGGTTGTTGCTGAATTGAAATCCCCAGTACAACACGGAGTATAAATTTCTGCTCCTTATAACAGTCAAATCATAGCCTCACCCGTGCGACATTAACACAAACTGGTGGAAACTAACAGTAACACACACCGCATACCTCTTCGCTGTAATACAGGCGTGATATTATGTAATGCTTGTTGGAATAATTCAAAGGCAAGTTTGTGGTGTACAGAGTCCCGCGACTCCGTTGTGCGGGGTCGTATGATTCACGCGGGGGGTCAGGACAAATGAATAAGTGACGTGCACAGAATGGTTAGTCTTCAGAAAATTGAAACGTTTATGCCTACCTACCTATGTCTCAAGAGGTTGATAAAGATTCAACTAAACTTTCGATTACATACTCATAGACACATGTGCATAAATCTATATTATTTATGTAAACATGATTTTTTCAAGTAGACATATAGGTAGTAGCATTACCGATTTATTTGTTTAATAGTCTGGCTGTCTTAGACACACTTATGTATATTTTGATATTTAACACATGTAAGTATCAAATCTTACTCCTTTTGCTTTGTTCTATGTTTGGAATTGTAAAATAACTCTTGATAAGGTGGGTGTAATAGGGGTATACCGGATATTTATTAGATAGCTGGGGTAAAAATTATTATATTCAAACTCCAAAAAAGTGAATAAGTACCGATATGTATATATTTTTATTTTCTCCCCGTATCCACTGAAAAAAGTATTGTTAAAAGATAAATAAAATATTGCTTACATTCAAAAGCAAATCCATACATGTTTTCACATCTATTTCTTACAGGGGTAGGGCATTAACTGAAAACGTGGTGATGTAAAGCTTCTTTTGCCTTTTATACATTTATAAAAGTCGTATATCATATAATATGCTCGTCTGTTAAAAGTACAATTGATCGTGCCCTTTTTTTAGAACTTGTCCGTCCGTTAGTGTATTCTGATAATAACAAGCGAGCATGTAAATTAGAACGATGAACTTAATAATTACGACGTAAATAATAAATTAAAAATTCATATAGGTATCCTACTGAAAATATTTTGCTAACTGTTATCTTCAATTCAAAGTATGAATTGTTGGACAAATTTTCAATGTCATACGCATGTTACGGAGTTATGATCGTAAGGAAGATGAGACCTCTGTATATACGTGTATGATGTGGTCAGGATGCAATCCGGCCTCCGGGGAAACGACTGTACTGCCACGCCACCACTGATTGCGCGCACAACTTGACCTCCCATGTTATCAACGCTGGCCTTAATTGTAATAACATTAAAACAATATCCAATATAGTTATATTTCATTAATGTCATCGATGTACGTATGTACCTATCTGTCATTTTAGATATGCTATAATTTGTTAAGAGCATTTCACTAAATTTGTAATAAATACACGAATATGATGTAACAGTAAATAAATATATAAATGTAACATCCCCTATCCCTGCAATCCTCTCACGAATTTAAACTATTAATCTTATTAACAACTTATTACCGGTGCTAACAGGATTAACCCGGCCCTTATTTCTAGAATCCTATTCTAGGTTGGTTACAGTTGCCTATGAGTGGCAGCGGGTGCTTGTTACTACTGGCCGCTTTAAATTTAAAAAGGAAGAAAATCTTAATAGTTTGAATTTGGAATGCAACGTTAATTGAAGTAGTTTACTGCAGAGTAGCTGCCGACGTGGTACTTTACGCCTGAGCCTTGGACGGAGTTCTGTGACATTCAAAATTCTTTAGTAATTTATTATTACATTCAATCCTCAAATGGAAAGATATTGTTAATGTGCCAAATTGACGAATAACCTGTCATTTCTTATCTTTACTGTAGGTATACGAGTTTTTATGTGAACACAAGTATTTTTATTTTCGAAACTCGTTTTTAGCTAAATCTTGCAACAAACAAGTGTGATAATAATAATATTATCTTGGGATAAATTCAGAGCTTCAGACACGATGCGACATAATCCCAATGAAGCATAGGCTATGCTATGCGGCCTCACGGCTGATATGAGTAATGTACGTTATATACATTTCTAAGTATCAACATCATGATCATAATCAGCCTACTCCCGTCCACTGCTGGAAATAGGTCTCTCCAATAGCACGCCACTGAGCTCGATCTTCAGCTCTTTGCATCCAACCACTAAGTATGGTATATATTTTTATACATACATAAATCATTTTATTTAAAAAATATAAAAAATTAATGTCGTTAAAAGTTATCTAGTGATTACAAATTCATAATTACGTTCACCTACCATTCCTCCGTCTCTTACTTACGTAAAAAAAGTATTTAATATATTTAATCTAATGGCATACATGTTTACTATCAACGTTTCGTTTTTTGTTTCTTATTTCGTCCTGTGTACTAAATCACGCAGCCAGAGACAAGTCACTTCACATTATAACGCACTGAATTGAATTGAAGCGCTTAATGCGCAGAAATAAGAGACAGTATTGCGTGTATTGCATCGCGTTTACAGATAATTGCGCGGGTAAATGACGCCATCACGGCGCTTTGGCGCCATGTCACTTGTTTAGAATTTCGCGATAAATACTCGAGAAAATGTTCAGAAATTTTTAAAATTATAAATCGGTTAATATGAGTCATAAAGTATAAACCTGACTGGCAGATTATGTAATAATTATCGATGTCGATATTTATTACTGAGGTACATCTACTTTAAAGTAGAGTGTACCTTTTTGGGTTACGATGGTTTTGCTATGGACAAAGGTTAGCTAACAAATTGTCTAGCTTTATCTTCATGTCTAAATTCTATTTTATTTTTCTTTATTGACCTTTGCTGTTTACATTAAAATACCATATAAATACCATTTATTTAGCCCAAGAAATTACCTACTATTTGAAACACCGAAGTGAAAAAACGCTATGTATAGGTAACATCGTATCGTATCCTGGCACGCATCTCTGACTTTAAAGTTTCTTATGAGTTTTTTTAATTAAATGTGACTTGCTTTAACGGTGGAGGAAAGCATTGCGAAGAAATACTTACCTACACTTTAGACTTATTCAAAATGTTATCTAAGGTTTGTGAAGACTGCCAAAGTGCAAATAGTAGAAACTATGGGATACTGAAACGTAATATCAATTAGAATACATATTTGCAGTTACGTATTTTACAGATCAAGATATATTTAAACGCACAGCAAATATTCAGTACTAAAATTTAAGAAAAAAATAATCAGACGAATTGAATACCTCCTCCTTTTTGAAGTGGGTTAAAAAATAACTGCAACTAGAATTAGGCGATTGAAAGATAAATAAGGCAAGACTAAACACCGAAGTCTGGTCTCAGGAAGTTAAAGAATGGGGCTAATTAGTTTTACAGAGTTCAACTATTAGTTTTAACGAGTAAATTGGAAAGCTCGAGTTGTTCGGTAATACGACTATAATTATTTAATTGAGATCAAGTAATGGATGATGTCAAGATAAGCGTGGGAATTAAATGGCATTTTACCCGGAATGATAAAATCAACACTGCACTATACATTTTTGACCCTGTTAATCAAGCCGTTTAAAGAAATTATGTAAATAATGAGCCTAAAACTTATTACGTTTCTAAGTGATCACTATAAAATGGCAAGAGTTTTGGATTTTTCCATGTGGGGTCCGTAGCAATCCTGTCAAAAAAATTCTAGAGCCGAATGAAAAGTGCTACTAACATTTAGCTAAAATACATATAAAATTATTGGTATTTTAGCGTTTTTATTGGTACATTAGTATTTACTTAGTAATTCATCATTTTATTACTACGTCTAATTTCGGCGTGCAATAATGTAGACTTAATATTTGCGCTTTCGGGTATATTGTCGTTTTTTTATTTCTTTCATCGTGGGATGTTTCCGCACATGGCCATCTGGTTCCTAACTACGCATAAAGATAGCTTGTGTAATAGTAACCAGAAAGGCTCAGAAAGCTGATAAATCTACATACATATAAATATATATTTATAGAGACATTTTTTTCGAGACTTGTTTCTAGGGAAGTGCCATAATAATAAGAATCATCAGCCTATTGTAGTCCACTGCTGGACAGAGGTTTCCCCTGAGGGGTTATGCCCATAATCCTCACGCCGGATACGCCTGTTAGGGATCGCAGAGCACAGCCTCTTCAGCCACCTACGCTGCTGCCCATAACGCCATAACGCGATCTGCCAGCGCCGGGTTTACTCGCCTCTTACGACACCCTGTATCCCGGAACGGGGTCGGGGAATGTATTCTTACTTCGCCCCGACATGGAAATGTGATTTAATAACCAGCAAAAATAGCAACAAGAAGGGTATTAAATACATACAAAACATACTATACACTTACAATATTAAAATAATACATTTATTTAGTTCATATGTATAACGTTTAATATGAATGCTCATCGGTTTTATACAATATAAACTATACAATTACTTTCAACATCATTCACTAAGGTCATAAAAAAGCGCAATGTATTGCCATTATGCATCGTTCGAGCGACTGTTTCATATCAATCAGCGCCACCTTAATTAACAGCGGGGCGTAAAAAAACTCAATGTCTGCGCGAATCCAGTACAAGAATGTATTATGAACTGTTTTCTGAATTAAACAGATCATTAGAACTCTAGTAAATATGATATATTGCCCATGGTGTTCCTCTAAGCGCCAGCAAGTCAAGTTTTTGCCGGGATTTTCTGAATCACTCGTGTACCTACTCGTACTTATATCTGAGAGCAATTTTTAACAATGATACATTTTGTTCAATGTTCAATGCAATTTGTACCGTATTTTATTAGAAACTTAATAGAAAATACGTTCAGCGAGCGCTAAATTATTCCCATCTCATGAGACTTCCGGCTAATATCCAATTAGTGGGGACTAGAACATTTTCTTTGAAAATGGAACATTATTTCTGTTTTTTTTTTAAATTGAAAACAATGATTTATACTTGCCTTCATTACCGTTTCGTTTGGAGTATTGTTGAGAATCAAAGTTATAAAAATAGCACACTTGCCCAGCGTGGGGATAACAGGCAAAAATCAATCAGAATAAGGTCTATGTCATCACTAGAGTTAAACAGGCTTATAATGACGACGAAAGTAATAAATGTTAAAAGCATGTGTTGTACTTAACCTAACCTACAAGTGTACCTAACACTCAATCATAATTAACCTTGTTATGTAATTTACGGGGGATGTAGAAATTCAAAGGGAGAATAATAGGTGTAAACAATAAAGCCAGGAAAGGTTTGAAAGAGTAATCATTATTATTAGTTCATTATTCGTTCATTAATTAGGATATTAAATAATGCAAATTCCATTTAATAGATGTAAGGTGTAATAAGAAATATTTGATAATATCAGTTTTGTGTTACGTCACCAGCTTCGCGAGAACTTCATTATGTATAACGGACGGATTACAGTAGTTTTACTTACATATATTGTAAGTAATATTTTTATGATTGATACCTTATAATATTTAGTAGGTACCGTATTGTACCTGTAGATAGGAAAGTCTAACTGCTATAATGGCGACTTGAATATCAGAATAATACCTACATTTATCTTATAATCCAAAATATCAGAAAAACTATCATTAATGTAATCATGTAATCAGAGATCATTTATTACTAATTTCTTATTATTAAGCCCGCTTATGTTTTTTTTAATGGAACGTAAAACATGTTGCTTTATTATCGATAAATGTGAAAGTAACCACATACAAATGTAACTATGTATATCGTCTTTTTGTCCATTCGTCCGCCCTTCTGTTACATTTTGTTGCTGAACCGCTGCATCAGTTTTATTAAAAGATTTGCATGAAAATACTTTCATTATCAATATTAAGTGTACTCATTAGTTAACGGAAGTATAGGTACTTAGGTATTGGTTACATATAATACTTTTTAAATGATATTTAATAGAGTGAATTGAAGATAAAACATTGTTTAGGTATTATGTAGGTTCACAATCACGACAGAACATTGCCGCGGATGACAACTAGGTGTAAGCACGCAAGACTCAGCACTAATTTCCAAACCCAAAAAGTTCTCGAATCAGTGGCAAATGAAAGGGAGTTATCGTACGGGAAAGAATTTAGCAAACCATTAAGCCTTTAAGGTGTCGCACGAATTGTGTCTTATCTTTAAAATCTAAATCGTTAAAATTACTTACTACTTTAGGTTCACCTTCGCCAACAAACTATGCATTTTTATGCGATTCTTTATTAAGTACGCGTCAACAAACAAACGCTTTGAAAGGCTACCGTTCGGTTGTGAACTCTGTCACAAGACATCAAAGTTAAAAATCGCGTAGGCATATTTAATTCAGTCGTTAATTTTAATGTAAACAGTATCTTAGCTAAGACGGGGTCTAGTCTCGGTGACAACATTAAATTTGCAGCTAATTTTCATCGAATTGAACTTTATTGTTGAAAATCATAGATACGTTTTGGCGGGAAAGTTGTTTATCCATACCATAGATAATATTGTACAATGTAGGTTGGTTTGTTCCTATAAAAGGTAATTCAACATCATTCACATGCATAGGAGATGTAAGGCAGACACAACTTAGCCCTAGTAATGATTGAAAACCTAGTTTGAAGGTTTTGTTATGGTTTGCCGTTTGATAGACATATTTATACTCTGCATTGCGTCATGGGTTTAATATATCACATACCCGTTCTCAGAAGTTACAATTTAATGTAAGTTATTGTTGTCAAGGTCCCTTAAGTCGTTTATGTCGGTTTAAGATTATATCAAAATAACATTAACAAGTGTTCAGTATCAGTGTTAATTTTGTTATGTTGGCAACTTGTAACATTATTTCGATTACATATACAATTTTTATGTAACTATCATGTTATTTTATGTAGTGTTATTTTATGTACTTATCATTTTACACCTAGGCACAGTGTTTTAATAATCGTACGTATGAAATACAGGAGAGGGTTTTTTCTATTTTTAATTGTTTTGAACAAGTTAATATAATATACACTTATTGTGTTATAGTTACAACACTATGACCGCTAAGGGGTTGGGATCCTGCTGCCAAGTAAAAACCTGGACCTGGATGTACTTAATCGCGCTGCTTCATACCATAGAAAGCAGAATAGCTACCAAAAATAATTTGTGACCTGATCAGATATCTATTAATTTTGCTTTATATCTGTACATATATTTAAAGTAGGTATGTGTAGGTAAATGACATGTTACGAATAAAGTTGAATTGTAACAAGTGATAAATGTTGTTAATTCTCAAAATTATTGCCGCCTTGGATATTTTGCTATTACATATTCACAGGGTTCATACTTAATTTATATGAAAAAAGAAAACTGAGTGATAGTGAGCACACCATTACGAGTATGTTCAAGTTGAAGAGTCAGTATTTTTAAGTTCAAGTTCAAGTTTAAATGTATTATAAAAATGCTAATTTGTTAAAATAAGTCTTTCGCGTATGGCGTATCCTACTCTTTAGGTAAATTTTTTGTACTATGCTTTTATCTATGTTCAAAAGCGCGGTAAAAAATTTTTTTGCAGGGGCTAAATACTGTACAGGTACAGATTATAAATGGCTTCTATATCGTATAAATGAACTGTCCGAATTGTATAATATTAATATCATTTTACAAAATAAATGTAAAAGACAATGCTTTGTTATTTAAATTCTAAGATCTTAGTGATTTTGAATCTTAGATCTCATACAAGTAGACGCTAATGCTGTGCGTATTTTGGAATGCTGATCAAGGGTAATATCTAATAATTTAAGCATTTGTTAGACAGACTGAAGTGATATCTGTAAGTTGCACGATCAAATCTGAAAATAAGTATTTTTTTATTTATCAAAAGACTTATGGTAAGGACTCATATTCTCTTTTTTACAATGTGACACGATTCTCATCGCTTAATATGTTAGATGTTAATTCAGATTCTCATCGCTTAATATGTTAACAAACTTCGAAAAACTACAATTTATTTGCCATTATTCCGTAATTATATTTTTGTACCGGAAGATTATACAAAACACAAACGGCCTGAATAGAATGATTACAGCGATGATAAAAGTGACAAACATATTTATGCTATTTCTGCGTTTATGATCTGTGGATACAAGCTTATGTTATGACTAAGTTTTGACACGAAGCGCTGCCCACGGCTAATATAATTATACAGCGCGATGATACATTTTATGTTCTAAGAAATCTTTATTAGGAGAGCTGTTTAAAAATAATATGCCCTAAAAAGTAACAAAATAATATGCTCTAAAAAGTAAGAAAATAATTAGTCAGAGTCAATCGA